>CAXAKX010001087.1:0-50016 GCA_963969525.1 Ontholestes murinus
GTATGTACCTATTTATTCAACATGATATGAAAAATGCAGATAAAGAAAATTTAACAACTTAAACTAAATGTTCGAAATGACGACCTTCCTGCTGGAGGCATAACCGCAACTTCGACTCACAGGCTCTAGACACTGCCCTAAGGACTTCTGGTGATATACCGCGGAAAGCCGCGCGGATTTTCTCCCTCATATCCTCGACAGTAGTTGGTACCGTCCTGTAAACCTCGTCTTTGATATGGCCCCAAAGGAAGAAGTCAAGGGGAGTGAGATCTGGTGATCTTGGCGGCCACCTCACAGGACCCCCACGACCAATCCAGGAGTCCGGAAACGTTTCATCGAGAAATTCCCGAACGACACGGCTATTATGTGCAGGAGCCCCATCGTGCTGGAAAACTATCTGTCGTAGAGCGGCTAGAGGGACATTTTCCAAGAGATCATCCAAGTCGTCGCGAAGGAACCTCAAATAACTGTTGCCGTTCAGGTGCCCCTCGATGAAATAAGGACCCAAAAGGTGTTCTCCAAGAATGCCTCCCCAAACATTCAGCGACCATCTTTGCTGGTGGTTTATCATTCGCATGGCGTGTGGGGTTTCATCGGCGTAATAATGGTAGTTGTGGCGATTGACATGCCCATTTCTATGGAACGTCGCTTCATCAGAAAATAATACGCGCATAAGAAATGATTCCTCCTGCTCATTTTGTTGATAGCCCACATGCAGAAATATCACGGATACTGGTATGAGGATCTTCAATAACTGCCTCCAGAACTTGCAGTTCATTATTTTCGGTAAAAACTGCCTTCTTTTTTAACTCTCCTTGGCCGTTTCACATTTAACGTAGTAGTAAATCTCTCCAACACTTTTTGAAACGCACGTTCATTTGGATGTGCCCTGTGCGGATATCTCGCAGCGTACACTCGTGACGCAAAGAAACAATTCTTGTTACATCTCCAAGAATAAATATCATGTCAACCATTTCCTCTTGAGTTCGGGAACATTTTTAGAACGTTTATCAAAAATGACTTATGGCTGCTACTGGCGTCTAATAATTGACTTTGACAATTACCAATCTTTTGTTTTCTCATGGCACACTTGGGATTGGAAAACGTTTCCCGACATTTGCGATGAAATTCCTTCTTCTCCGAAATTTTGTTATGCAATGTGTAATTTTTTTTGTACCAATGAAAAATTTAGAGTTTTGGCTGTACAACGCCGTATTTTTTAGGGGGGTGCCATTTGAAATTTTCGACAAAAATGACAACATGCGAAGATCAATCAAAAATTATTTTTTTTTTTCCATAAATTACCCGAAACAAAATTATGTGAAGGTATACGAGGTCTTAACCTGTACCTCAATTCAAAATTTAGGCGCCGGCGTCAATTAGTTTCTCTACAAAAAAATCTCAAAAATGGGGCGCAATTTTGAAAGAAGGGGGTTATAACAGCGAAACCGCTAAAGTGAAGGGTATAACATGCAATAAAAATAAGACATTCCATTAAAAAAAAAACATAAGTTTGGTACGCCACTGGAGTACGGCCACTGATGATTAGAAATATTTTTGAAACATAGCGACGGTAATTATGCACCACTTGCTCTTAGATTTTTTCGATAGCTTTTATCGTAAGGGAGCTATGGTCCGAGGCGTCTTAAGTGCCACACCCTGTATATATAAATGTAACTTTTACTGTTAAAATTGTTTTTATTGTTAACATTTTAAATTTTAATTTCATTATTAAACATACCTAATTATGGTCTACTATGGTTTCCATTTAAAAAAAATGTAAGTTCGCGTCATATCTCGAAAAATAATGGCGATAAAAATTTTTCGATTATTTTTTATTAATCTGCATAAAATTATCTAATCTTTGTCTTTTTACCAGTTTTTTTCTATCTGCCATAATAACCGCATATATTGATTTGAAAAAATTAACACTTTTTACTTTTATATCTAGTTACAGTTGACTTTTTTGAAAACTTTGAAAGTGAATTTTATTCATCTCGTAAATCTACACTTCTTTCCCCATTTAAACCGTTTCTCTATTCTCTTATAGTTTCCGAGATCCCCATAGGAGAACATCTAAAAAAACTCACCCTGTATAACAATATAGTGGACTAGAGCACAACCACCATCGTTTATTCTTTGCTCCCTACACTCTATCATAGTACATTGGACTTTTTCACCCGTTTACCTCGAAACATTTATATATATATATATATATATATATATACAGGGTGGGCCACGAATATCGTCCATGTATAATACTTTTTTGTAGCAAATTGTCTTGCGAATATCACACTATGAGATAAAATATTGGTCATTCCATTTGAAAAATTGAAGTATGATGTTTTTAAGTGAGCGCTGAAATATTGATATTTTTGAAATGCCAACTGTCAAGTTGACACATGTCAATTTTTTTCCGTTGTAGAGAAATCGATTAGGTACAATACAAGATGCCGCTAGAAGTTATAGGCATTTTTCTAAACGCCTATTTCAGGTCGATATTTGACAAATACATTTTTAAATCAAAAACTGACTGTAAAAGTTAAGTGGACACAAACCCATATGGAGAGGCGGGCAATCGAACAAGGAACTTGCAGGAACCCCGTAAACTTTTAATATATATATATATATATATATATATATATATATATATATATACATATATATATATATACCGTGTGTCCCGTTTGAAGACGCATTTTCAATTGCAGTTTGTATCTCTATTATTGAATGAAAATGATCAGAATAAAATTAGAATGATTCATATTTTGGAGGTTTTATTATTGTTTTATCTTTATTTTTAGTCAAAATATACCTTAAAATGTGTAAGCAAATATTTGATAATAGATCCTCAAAATAGTATTTGCTGTGAAAAGTCAGTAATTGTCATCTAAATAGTATAACCCAAAAATAAATAATTAACTTCAAAATGGGTGCTTACAACACAGAAGGAAAAGTTCAGTGCTTTGAAAAGTCAGTGTAAAACATCTAAAATTACCAATGGCGAGTTCAAAGGCACAAATTCATTATTCTTGTTGAAACGAGTTAACTCAAAGGTACAATTGCCCGAAACAGAATAAAACTCTTTTTAGTATTTCTCATTTATTTATTTATTTATTTTGTACAAATTTTCAAAACCGCATCCAGTCAAATTATAATTATTATACTATTTCAAATCCCATAGGGCAACCAAAAACCTGTATGTTCAGGACGTTATATTGATTATAATTCATGTCATCCATTTAACATGAAATTGAATTTCATAATAACACTAAAAGGCCGAATTAAGAAAATCTGTCACCCCACACTACTTCAGAATAGCTTAAAAAAACTAGAAAAAATTCTGGCAGAGAACTCCTACCCAATTAATCTAGTTCGACGTTTAATTTACAACACTTCTGAGCTTCATATTTTCCAACCGAGCAATATTATATCTGACAACTTACCTACAACTGCACCATCATATATATCCTTTCCTTATATTGAAGGTCTTACCAAATTACTGACAAAGGTTCTAAAACATGATAAAATTAAATTTGCATACAGGACAGTACTAACAGTAAATTGATTATTTACAAAGTTAAAGGATAGGACCCCGTTACTAAGTTTGTCGGATGTTATTTACAAAATTCCTTGCTCTGAATGCCCTAAAATATATATTGGTCAAACATCACAAATACTGCGCTCCAGAATAACGCAACATAAAAGTGATGCTAACATAAAAAAGGGAGCTTGTGCACTAGCCACTCATGCACAAACCACAAAGCATGTGATCAATCATAGTGCAGTTGAGGTTCTTGATACTGAAAGTCACCAAAAAAATAGACTGTTCTTAGAAATGTGCTACATTAACCAGGAATCTGATGCCAGATAGTCCTTTTATATCTGCGAAAACAGATATAAAAGGACTAAGTGCCATTTACACGTATCTTCTTTACCACCTAGTTGTTCATAAATAACACAGTTTTTCTGTTTGCTTCTTACCTTTAATAACTTAAAAATTATCAGTTGGCTATAACATTAAATGATCTCCGTGACGTCTAAATGTCCAGCTTTTAAGATGGGACTTTACTAGCCTCGTTTCTGTAAGTTTAAGTTATTGTTATTATAATTATAATGTTAATTGTATACCTTGTAGCGCCCTGAAGAAGGGAACATAGTTTCCCGAAATATCGGTAAAGAATAAAGAGCATTTAGTAAATAACCTCACTTATTGACCGATTACCCAATAAACTGATTTAATATATATATATATATATATATATATATATATATATATATATATATATATATATAAGTAACCTTGCGGCCACAATAGACATTTCATTGTTATTTTTCATTATCAAACAATTAATATTATTCATCTCATATGCATAACTAACTTATCATTTAATTAATGCGCAATAAAGATTGCATCATGCACCGGATGTCAGTCTGATTAGCTTAGCATTTATTATATTATAAATAGGACTCATCGCCTCATTCATTACCATTATTACATTAGCAGTACCATTATTATATTAACCATTAGACCGTTATTATATTAGTAAGATGTAATTTGTTAAAGTTTATAATGTAAAATATAATTAATCAAGAAATAAATCCTTTTTAAAAATTCAATCGTGCAAATCCAAAATTTAACTGGCGCAGTCGGTAGGATGTCATAAGGGCACAACATCTGAGAGGACATCAGAATAGTGCACCGTCCTTATCAACGGTTTAATTGACATCAGAACAAGTTCCACGTCGAAGCAGCACCAGAGGGTCCTCCAAACATCGAGGAACCAACACCCCGAGGGCAGCATTACGAGGAACACCCCATCACCAGTTCCAGGACACTGAGGGCATATCAGGGCAATGGACAGCGTGATATTCGTTACTATTTGGTAAGCACAGAATTTTTTAGAGGTTTTTTTCTTTTCCTTTGTATTAAACAAATTATTTTATGTTCGGGAGTGATACATCTTCCGACTCAAATTTACCAATAATTTTTGATTCCCCAATTCGCGTTCATTCACCAGTAAATTTCGTACTCGAAGAATTAATAGATAAATTATATAATTTAAAAATAAATAAAGTAGAAATGGAAAACGTAAACTATCAATTATTAAAATTAAATGTGGACACGATTCCTCAGTTTGACGGAAGTAATGAATTAACAGAAATTTTTATCTCGCGATGCGGAGCTATGATGAGCTCGCACTGAAGACATTCCTTCGTGGAATACGGGGCAACGTACAAAGCATAATAAGATTACGAGATCCAAATACGCTTGAAGAAGCTATAAATTATTTAGCAGAAGAAAACAATTTCCAAAGTGCTATCGATATTCCAAATTATAGTCAAAATTTTAACAATACTAAATTTCAAAATTTCAATTCCCAAAATTTTAATAAGAATAATAATAATAATAGATTTTATCATAATAATGGTCAAAACAACTTTGCTAGTAGACCTATAAATTTACAATTTAGTCCGCAACCACCACCACGATTTCCGACGAATCAACAAGTATTTGGGAGACGAAATCCCTCGAATTTCTACAGATCAAATAATAATAATAATAACTTTAGATTCAATCAAAATTATAATAATCGTATAAATCCAAATATGAACCCAAATTTTGCAAATAATTTAAGACCGAATTTTAATTTTAATCCAAACGCAAATTTTAATAATAATTTAAACAATCAACCGCCTAGACCAAACCCTCCGCGTTTGCCAAGAACCACGCCGATGTCGACCTCAACTATTTATACCAATAGACCCCAATTACACAATTTGGACGAGCCAACATCTTCTGTAAATATTAGTACACATAGTAATAGCGTTATTAATCATAGTGAAAAAACTGAAGATAATTTTTTAGTGTAAACCGCCTTGGCAGAACCACCGTAGAAATTTTAAGTATAGATAATAATGCAAGTAAATTACCGTTTATCATTGATCCAGATACTAAATTAAAAATACTCATGGATTCCGGAAGTACACGTTCTTTTATAAGTTCAAAATTAGCAAAAAGATTAAACCAAAATTTATTCAAAATTGATCCATTTGAAGTAACAAGTGCACACGGTACTTCTCAAGGAACCCACAGTGTAGTCATTAATCTTCAAAAATTATTTAAGACTAATTTTGCAGCAAAATTGAAATGCTTTATTTTTGACTTCCACTCTGCTTTCGATATCTTATTAGGAGTGGATAATATGATAAAAATTAATGCTAATATTGATTTTAAAAATAAATTAATTACAACCCCCAATAGTGAAATCCCTCTTAGATTTAGGGATGTGATAAACAATTATAATGTTAGTAGTAATTTTAATGATGTTAGTATTAATCGTAATAATAACAATAATAAAACTAGTAGAAATAATAATAATATTTTTAATTCTAGAAATAATAATAATAATAGTAAAAATACTTATAATAATAATAGTAATATTTATTCTGATTATAGAAATAATTATAATAATGATAATAATAATAATGAAAGAAAACATGTTGCTGCGGTCCCTAAGCGGATATTAGTGCCCGCAAAAAGTCTACAAATAATAGAAGTAGAAATTGAAAATATAAACCACGGCGAAGCCGTCATCCCTAGAATGGATGTATTAAATTTTTTAATTCCAGAATGTATTACATTAGTAAAAAATAATAAAGCGTATTGCACAGTTGTAAATAAAACAGATATAGATAGGGAAGTTACCCTGAAAAAACCTTTTGTTGTGACACCCATCAATGGATATGATGTGGTTCCCTATGAACAAAATGTAAAAAATAAAATTAATAAAAAATGCCGTAATATTAATAATAATACAAATTTAAATATGTTTAATGCAAATAAAATAAAATTCGATTTTTCTAAGATAAGGTCAGAACATATGAATGACGAAGAGAAAGCCGTAATTAAGAATTTGTTACTTAAATACTCAGATATATTTCATTCAAAAGATAATGATTTGACTTTCACTAATAGAATTAAGCATAGGGTAATCACTACAGATGAAATACCAGTGTTTAGTAAAACTTATCGTTATCCAGAAGTGCATAAGGCTGAAGTTAATAGACAAATAAATGAACTGTTAGAGCAAAATATAATTAGGCCATCGTTTAGTCCATGGTCATCACCTATTTGGATAGTTCCGAAAAAAAATAGATGCATCAGGCCAGAGGAAATGGCGTGTTGTTTTTGACTATAGAAAACTAAATGAAAAGACAGTAGGTGATCGGTACCCACTTCCAAATATTAATGACTTGTTAGACAAATTAGGTAAAGCGCAATATTTTACTACTTTAGATTTAGCATCGGGTTTCCATCAGATTGAAATAGACGAACGTGACATTCCAAAAACAGCATTCAATACCGAGCGTGGACATTATGAATTTTTGAGAATGCCTTTTGGCTTGAAAAATGCCCCAGCTACATTTCAGCGCGTAATGGACGATATATTAAGAGGAATTCAAAATTAATATTGTTTAGTATATATGGATGACATAATAATTTTTTCGACAAGTTTACAGGAACATGTTAATAGACTTAGTGAAGTATTTAATAGGTTACGACAATCAAATTTTAAGATACAGTTAGATAAATCTGAATTTTTGCGAAAAGAAGTAGCTTATCTAGGACATATTGTAACACCACAAGGCGTTAAACCTAATCCAGCCAAAATTTTAGCAATTCAAAATTATCCCATCCCAAAAACGATGAAACAGATAAAAGGATTTTTAGGACTGTTAGGCTATTATAGGAAATTTATTAAAAACTTTGCAGAACTTACTAAACCAATGACTAAATGTTTAAAGAAGAATTCAATAATTAATATCAGCGACCCGGATTACCAAAATTGCTTTAACCTTTGTAAGAATGTATTAACCAACCAACCTCTACTTCAATATCCTGACTTTTCGAGACCGTTGATTTTAACTACAGACGCTAGTAATCAAGCCCTTGGCGCCGTTTTATCGCAAGGAAAAATCGGTTCTGATTTACCTATCGCTTATGCAAGCCGTACATTAAACGATTTAGAGACACGTTATTCAACAATTGAGAAAGAATTACTTGCCATAGTTTGGGCTGTTAAATATTTTTGCCCTTATTTATTCGGACGTAAATTTAAAATAGTCACTGACCACAGGCCCCTCCAATGGCTGATGTCTATAAAAGAGCCGAATTCAAAATTAGTTCGCTGGAGATTAAAATTAGCTGAATACGATTATGATATAGTTTATAAAAAAGGTGCATTAAATAGGAATGCTGACGCACTTTCAAGAATAGAGCTTAATGTTAATGAAGAGTATGGACCAAATTTAGAAAGTTATTTAAAAAAATTTGAAGACATAGAAAACCCATCATCTCTAATAGTATAACCTGCAGAAACAATACACGTAAATGAAATAGAAAATGAAGATGGTGCAACGATCCATTCTTCTTTAGAACATCCCATAGTAGGCATACCAATATCGGATAAACCTGTTAACGTAGGTGATAATCAAATAATAATATCTGAAGTCGAACATTCCCCATGCAAACCCAAAATTATTAACATGTTTTAAAATAAGAAAATTAGAATTAATGTACAATTTTCCAAAATTAATTTTGTTCAAGAAGTATTTGATTTTATTAAAGAATATATTGTTCCTAAAGTAAGTTATTATCTTTATTTCAAAAGTCCTGTTTATGAAAAGTTGAGTGGTGTCCTTCAAAAATATTCTAGAAACTCAGAAATCAAAATGACCAAGTGTAACAATCTATTAACTGACGTTGAAACAGAAAATGATATTTCAGAGATAATTAAAAATTACCACGAGGGTAAAACTAATCACAGGGGTATAGACGAGACAGAGTCAAAATTGAAACGCACTTATTATTGGCCAAATATGAGACGAACTATTCAGGAGTACATTAATAATTGTGAAATTTGTCTTGTTTCAAAGTATGAGCGTAAACCATTAAAAATCAAATTTAATACTACACCCACAGCTTTAAAACCGTTCGAAATTATTCATATTGATTGCATAGCCTTAGAAAATGTAAAATTCCTCACTATTATAGATTCTTTTTCGAAATACACTCAACTGTATAAACTTAATTCTTATCAAGCTGTAGAAATCGCGACTAACCTAATTAAATTTTTCTGTCATCATGGAACACCAAATTTAATAATCTCCGATAATCATTTAGAATTTAAAAATACAGTCATTCGAGAACTTTTGGCCCTTCATAAAATTAATATCCACTTTATTAGTTCACAGCATCCGGAATCAAATGGAATTGTCGAACGCGTACACTCGACAATTATCGAACACATAAGATTATTAAACAATCAAGATAATTACAAAAACGAATCGGTCGAAATAAAAATTCTCTATGCAATCCTTGCCTATAATAATTCAATTCATTCTACAACTAAATTAAAACCTGTCGAAATCATCTCAGGCCATATTGACAATGACTCATTATTAGATTTATATTTGGAAACTCTACTAACAAATAACTATGTCCAATTTCACAAAGAAAAAGTAAGATTGTTATACGAAAAAATTAATGAGACGATAATAAATAATAAAACTAAATACATTGAAAAACGGAACGTATCTCGCGAAGAACCACCACAAATCCCTGAAGAAATATTTGTAGAAAATAAACAAAAACTAAGAACAAATTTAAAAAGGAGAAAATTAAGAAAGTAAGATTTGATCGTAATACAGCTGAAATCGAAACTAGTCACCGTAACCAAGTAGACAAAATTCATTTATCAAATGTTAAGAGACCTAGAATTAAAAAATATAAATCTGAGAACGTCTTGAATTTTAAAACTTTTATCAATAACTTTAATGATAAAAATTTAATCAAAAATAAAAACGTACATGAAATTAATGATGATTTGTTCCATGCTCCATCTGACTTTTCTCTTGCCCATTGCGTTAGCCAGGATTTAAAAATGAGTGCAGGCATAGCCCAGGAATTTAAAGTAAGATTCGGCAGAATTAGAGAACTGTCTAAACAAAACCCGCAATTATATTCACTTTGTCATATTTTAGAAGACGAACGTTACATTATTTATCTTATTACAAAACAAAATTATTATGATAAACCTACACTAGAATGTCTATTTAAAACTTTATTGAATTTGAAACAATTTTGTACAGATAAAAACATTACTAAATTAGCAATCCCTAAATTAGGCTGTGGCCTGGACCAATTAAATTATGAAACTGTTAAAGCCATGATCGAATACATATTCCTTAATTCACAAATACAAATAACCATTTACCTTGGCGCACCTAAATTAGATGACAGCTTACCTGGCACTTAATTCGAGCCACCTAGTCTAGTTCAAGAAAGGAAATCATTTTTTGAAAATTATGCTGACCAAGTTTCTAATAGATAATTAATCACTTTTAGGTTACTCTTCATCACTCATGTGACTACCTTCGAAATTAAGAACATTACCGAAAATGCTGGACTATTACCAATAAATTTAGGATTAGCAAAATTAGAGAAGACTAAACACGTACTAGTGCATCACTACGATCTGAGTACTATATTTGAAGAAGTTTATAAATTAAATAGACAATATGAATTTTTAATAGACACTACAAATAATATTTCCAAATTTAAAAATGAATTCCAAAATTACGAAAAGATTCTAAATTACTCTCAAAATTCAGTAACAAATAAAATTAAAACTATAGAATTGGGTGCCAAAATAAAACGCACAAAAAGAGGTCTGATCGACGGTTTAGGTACTATAATTAAGACAATAAGCGGAAACATGGATTCGCGTGACGAAAAGAGAATAGATGAAATTTTAAAACATTTAATTACTAATGAACAAAATCTACAAAATCAATTAAAATTTGGATATAGTACGAATATTAAAGTTATTCAAAATTTTAATAATACAGTCAAAGATATCGCACACAATCAAAATCTCCTTAGAGTTCGAATAATGCAACTTCATTCAATTTACAAAGAAGAAATTGATCACCAACATGTTCTGGTCGTAAAAGATTTGTATAATCAACTCATATTACTTTTTGGCATTGTTGAAAATATTTTAGATAAAATTACCAACTCATTAACGTTCTGCAAACTGAGAACTCTTAGTCCCGACATAATTAGTCCCCAAGAATTACTTGAGGAACTAAAAAGAATTTCAATTCATTATAATGAGAAATTACCGTTCGAAATAAAAATAGAAAATATTTTGGACTTTGAAACTATAATATCTGTAAATTGCAAAATTAAAGAGTCTGAAATTTACTATTTCCTATCTCTACCAATTAACTATGAACATTCTTTTGACCTTTATAAAATGTATCCAATACCCTTAAAATTCGAGTCGAAATATGTAACTGTAATTCCAAATGTCAAACTACTATTAAAATCAAGAATTGATTCAAAAATTTGGCCTCTAAGAGATATGTGCTTAAAAACTGAAAAACAATATCAATGCCAAGACAATTTGGTAATAAATTATAAAGCAGTCTGTGAAAATGAAGTACTTAATAATGGAAATACAGATGACTGTAAATTTACTAAATTAGAGATTGAGAAAAACCATTTAGAGAAAATTCCGTACACCGATCAGTTCCTCGCTGTCTTCGTATCTAAGGAAAGGATACGAACAACATGCCCAGAAAAAGAAGAAAACCAGGACCTTCAAGGAGTCTTCATTACCCAACCTCAAGGGTGCAACCTCTACTATAGGAACCATAAGATTCCAAAAACTGAAGAATTCTATGGAACACCTGTGATAGTGAGTGCCGTGAACCCCAAACTGAAACCCCAAAAACTAAACAATTTTACAATTAATTTCAAAAGACTCAAATTAGAAGATGTTCCAATATATTCCCAGGTGCCCCTCGAAGACAATGTAATATCCCTTCAACCTAGTTTATGGACAATATTTGTGTACCTCCTAATTTTAGCATGTATAGTGGCCCTAGTGTTAAAATACCTGAGAAGAAAAAGGGCAGTGACCATTTCAGAAGACAATAATTCGCCTCCCCGTGTGTGTCGAATCTAGGGGGAGAGGAGTAACCTTGCGGCCACAATAGACATTTCATTGTTATTTTTCATTATCAAACAATTAATATTATTCATCTCATATGCATAACTAACTTATCATTTAATTAATGCGCAATAAAGATTGCATCATGCACCGGATGTCATTCTGATTAGCTTAGCATTTATTATATTATAAATAGGACTCATCGCCTCATTCATTACCATTATTACACTAGCAGTACCATTATTATATTAACCATTAGACCGTTATTATATTAGTAAGATGTAATTTGTTAAAGTTTATAATGTAAAATATAATTAATCAAGAAATAAATCCTTTTTAAAAATTCAATCGTGCAAATCCAAAATTTAACTTATATACAGGGTGAGTTTTTTTCGATGTTCTCTATGGGGATCTCGGAAACTATAACAGATAGAGAAACGGTTAAATGGGGAAAGAAGTGTAGATTTACGAGACGAATAAAATTCCACTTTCAAAGTTTTCAAAAAAGTCAAGGTTAACTAGATATTTTGAAAAAAGTAAAAAGTGACAATTTTTTCAAATCAATTAATCTCGGTTATTATAACAGATAGAAAAAAACTGTAAAGGACAAAGTTTTAGATAATTTTATGTAGATTAATAAAAAATTGTCAGAAAATTTTTATCGCCATTATTTTCCGAGATATGATGCAAACTTACATTGTTTTAAATGGAAACCATAGTTGGCTATGGCCTCATTCAAAAGGTAATTTTTTTCTCTTTAATCCAATATGACATACGACATAGTTATTTCTAAAAATAAGTGAGTTATAGTCATTTTAAATTTTATTATAAATAAAGAATGGGTAGCCATGAAAAAGATGGAAGTAAAACAATTGCAGTTGTTTATAATAATAGCAATATTGTAATTATTAGTTCTACAAAGTTAAATAAAAATGAAAAACCAGCATAAGAATAATATTTTTGTAATTATTAAATGGCCTTCTGTATGTGGTATAAACCCATTTGTCAAGAGGGTAATACGTTTCTTACAAAAAATATTATGAACAGATGAATCGTGATTCACTAATTGTGGTATTTTTAATCGCCACAATGAACACAGATAAACTTAAAAGAGTCCACGAGAAGTTTCACAGAGAAAACTACAAATTAAATTTGGGTTTAATCCATGGTGTGTTTGGATTAATAATTTACGGTCCATATATTTTTGAAAGCTCGCTAAGTGAAAATGATTACTTTTATTTTCTTCAGAAAACATTTGAAGATACGGTCGATTGTTTAAATTTATCATTACAAGCAAGATTAAAATGGTTCCAATATGACGGTGTTCCACCTCATAAAATGTTGGCTTTACAAATTATTTCAATGATGCTTTTCCTAACTTATAAGTGGGAAGAAATAAACCAATCCCAGGGCCACCTAGATCTCCCGATCTGCGCGTTTTAGAATTTTTTCTGTGGGGTTATGTAAAAAACAAAGTATATGAAAAATCATATCAATCTGTGGAGGATCATAAACTAGTTGTTACTGAAACATTTAATTAAATTTACATGAGAATAGTCAAAAAGTCGTAAATTTAATTTTAAAAAGTATTAATAGTGGACTCTTTGACCATATTTTTTAATATTTAAATTTCTCTCCCATTGATATATTGATAATCACAGAATTACTTTATGCAGTTGTTTCATTTTTGTTTATCTCTGTAGAACTAATAATTACAATATTTCTAATATTATAAACAACTGCAATTGTTTTACTTTCACCTTTTTCATGGCTACCCATTTTTTATTTATAATAAAATTTAAAATGACCATAACTCACTCATTTTTAGAAATAACTATGTCATATGCCATATTGGATTAAAGAGAAAAAAAATACCTTTTGAATGAGGTCACAGCCAACTATGGTTTCCTTTTAAAAAAATGTAAGTTTGCGTCATATCTCGGAAAATAATGGCGATAAAAATTTTCTGATTATTTTTTATTAATCTGCATAAAATTATCTAAAACTTTGTCCTTTACAGTTTTTTGCTATCTGTTATAATAATCGAGATATATTGATTTGAAAAAATTGACACTTTTTACTTTTTTCAAAATATCTAGTTACCCTTGACTTTTTTGAAAACTTTGAAAGTGGAATTTTATTCGTCTCATAAATCTACACTTCTTTCTTCATTTAACCGTTTCTCTATCTCTTATAGTTTCCGAGATCCCCATTGAGAACATCGAAAAAAACTCACCCTGTATATATATATATACAGGGTCCTGCAAAAGTGCGTCGGGCTTTCCTAGCACCTTTCTCGTAAGAGATAGAAAAAAATGTTTCGTATAAAAATTTATTGAATTAAAAATCTCTATGCCGTAAAATTATTTTCAAATATACAGGGTGTCCCAATTTTGTGGTATAACAAAAGCAAACATTTTTTTAAATGGAACACCCTGTATATTTTTTCATTTTATAATTTGGATAATATTTTATAACTTGAACCTTTTTTTGGTTTTTAATTTCGATATGGCATTTCCGAGTTATTGACGTTTTTCTGAAAAAAAATGTAAAAAGCGGAGGTTCACACAAAAAATTATTCTGATGTTCTATTTAAAATTTAAGAAATTTTCTTTTTCCTATGGTTGGTCATAAGTGCTGTTTATGTACCAGTGTTAAAAATTTTCACTTTTGAGGAACCCTGCCTTAGTATCAGACACGCCATTTTCTAAAATTTCAAATTGTCGTAACTCTTTTTTTTTAATTGAATCATATATTTTTTTAAATTTCATATTATTCTGCATCTAATTTTCTACAAAAAATATTAAGCATACCCTATACCTAAAAGTGATACTTTTGAAGATATAAAAAAAATATATTTCAAACGGTCCTTGAATACGAATTTGTTTTTCAATAGATAGCCATGACTGAAAAAAATGCATCTGTCAATTAAACAATTAGTTTGACATGTAAATATCTCTGATATCTGCTGCAAAGTTATTCTCCGTTTCGCGGTAAAAGAGATAGCAAATTATCATTATGGATTTCGAAAAGGACGAACTAGTTGATATGATTTCTGTATTAAGGGAGGCTGCTGGAAATTGTTTATTGGTGGCTAGAAATTACACCACACGTTATCCCGGCAGAAGAAATCCGGGATAATTTCGAAAAGACATTGGTGAAGGAACTGGCATAAGCGAGATGTCAGTACAAAGCATTCTGAAGAAAAATCGATATCATGCATACCATATTCAGCTACATCAAGAACTGAGTATACTGATTTTCAATTTCGTTCCGAATTTTGTATCTGGGGAAGACAGGAAATTCAGGACAAAAACCATGTAGTAGGTCCACATTTCTTTGAGGGCCATCTCAATAGGCCTATGTACATATTTGCACTTCCTGAATTGAATTACCCAGAACTTTAGCTAATATATCCTAACTAACAAAAAACAGGATATGGTTTTAACAAGACGGAGCACCTGTCCAATTTTCGCAAGACATGAGGGCATTTGATTTTTCCCAACCAGTGGAATGGACCCACCAAATGGCCTGCTAGATTGTTTTTTAAGGAACCACCAACAGCACCAATGAATATGCATCAATGAATTGTGGAAAGGTCTTTTCATCGGCGAATTAATTTGTGCCTAAATGATTTTCATTTAGATATTTTGAACATTTACTGTAGTAAATAATTTTGTTATCTTTTTCGGCTTTGGAATAAAATAATGAATCGTATTATCTGTTTCTGTTTATCTCACATTGTCACTTACTTGCATTTTGTTAGTTATTTTGCCTCAGCATGATCAACTCCGTACATAGAAGTAGTAGTTTAGACATATTATTATTTGCAAAGTTTGGCATTTCTTTCTAATCTAATCGAAAAATAAAAAAAATAATTGTTTTCGCCCATCTGGGTAGCGCTGAACATAAATTCTTTAGGCTTGCAAACAATTAATTCCACCTTCTCCAGTAGCATATACACATCAATTAATTCTTCTCAAAAAATGCATTGTGATAATCGTAACGTACAATGCAACCATACATACCAAACTTATTGTTTAATTGACAGATGCATTTTTTTTCAGTCATAGCTATCTATTCAAAAACAAATTCGTATTCAAGAACCGTTTGAAATATAAATCCTTTTATATCTTGAAAAATATCAATTTTAGGTATAGGGTATGCTTAATATTTTGTGTAGGAAATTAGATGCAGAATAATAAAAAATTTAAAAAAATATATGATTCCATTTAAAAAACAAGAGCTACGACAATTTGAAATTTTAGAAAATGGCGTGTCTGATACAAAGGCAGGCTTCCTCAAAAGTGAAAATTTTTAACACTGGTACCTAAACAGTACTTATGACCAACCATAGAAAAAAGAAAATTTCTTAAATTTTAAATAGAACATCAGAATGTTTTTTTTTGCGAACCTTCGCTTTTTACATTTTTTTCAGAAAAACGTCAATAACTCGGAAATGCCATATCGAAATTAAAAACCAAAAAAAGGTTCAAGTTATAAAATATTATCCAAATTAGAAAGTGAAAGAATATACAGGGTGTTCCATTTAAAAAAATGTTTGCTTTTGTTATACCGCAAAATTGGGACATCAATAAATTTTTATACGAAACATTTTTTCTATCTCTTACGAGAAAGGCGCTAGGAAAGCCTGACGCACTGTTGCAGGACCCTGTATATATATATATATATACAACGTGTCCATGTAAGTATACAACAAATGGGAAACTTTTTTATTATTAATTTCTCAGAAAATTTTATTCTTTATAAAAGTTGATGCTTGATCTTAAACATACAAAAAAGACAAAACAAATGACATGCAGTTTTTTGTTCTTCTGTTAATATCTCTGATTACATTTTCAAGAATATTGGGATGGTTATTTAAATATCTTATACCATTTCTAATTTTATTTTCAAAATCGTCTAAATTACAAAAAGGCCTTTCGGAATAAACTATGTTTTTAACCACCCCATAAAAAGTAATCAAGTAGATTTTTAAATTGTTCATTTAAATATTCAACTTCGACACGAGCACTATCTGCAGGTGCCCATCCTGCATAAACCAAAGAGAATTTGTTGTTACCAATGGTCAATATCAAATTCATTGTACACTTTCATGTTTAAAAATTCTAAATATCTTTCTGAATTTAAACTCTGCCGAAATATGAAGGGCCCTATAATATTTCACACCAAACATTTAATTTTCGAGAATATTGATTTTTGCAGATAATTGAGAATGCTGGATTTTTTGTTGACCACCAATGACAGTTTTGTGATGAGACTACACCATTTGTAGTAAATGTAGCTTCATCCGTACAGAGTATCTTCTTAGGAAATGTACTATCAATTTCTATTTCACTGTGTACCATGAAACTAAATTCAGAACAATTGTCGCAATCATGTTCTTGCAAAGTTCCAACATATCTTGGTTTAAATGCTTTAAACTTTTTTGCCGTTAGTAGCTTATGTACTGTTGATTTTCCCAATCCTAAACTTCTAGCGCCTTTTTTTTCAGATATTTAAGGGTTTTCAACCACACTTTGCAAGATATTCAACGAATTCTCCACATTTCTCACTGTTTTAGTACGTTCTCTTTTCAAATGCAATTCAAATTTTCCGGAACTTTTAAATTGCTTTAAAATTCTTGATACTTGTGAGTAACTGATTCTCTGTTGTTAAAAATATCAGCTGCTTTTTAGGAGACAACAACTCTTAATAAATTATTTATTAATTATTTGTTAATGATAAATATTAATGACAGATACCTCAAAACTGATAATGCTTGATAAAATTCGTTTAAAAAGTACAAAAGTTATAAAAATGGTTCAATATCTTGCTAATATAGCGTCGAATGTCATTTGTTTTGTCTTTTTTGTACGTTTAAGATGAAGCACGAAATTTTATAAAGAATAAAATTTTCTGAGAAATTAATAATAAAAAAGTTTCCCATTTGTTGCATACTTACGTGGATACGTTGTATGTATGTATATATCGTGTGTCCTGTTTGAAGTCGCATCATAGGGAATTCCCATGTAAAATTTTCAATTGCAGTTTGTATCTCTATTATTGAACGAAAATGATCAGAATAAAATTATAATGATTCCTTTACCTACTGAAGTTATATTAGAGGTTTTATTTTTGTTTCATGTTTGGTTTTAGTCGAAATATTGCTTAAGAAGTGTGAACAAATATTGAAAAATAAAATCCTTAAAATAATGGGTTGCTGAGAAAAGTCACTGCTTGTCATCTAAATGGTATAACCCACAAACAAATAATTGCATTCAAAATGAGTGCTTACACTACTAAAAGAAAAGTCCAGTGCTTTGAAGTCAGTATATAACATTTAAAATTACAGATGGCGAGTTCAAATGCACAAATTCATTATTCTTGTTGAAATGAGATAACTCAAAAGGTACAATTGCCCTAAACAGAATAAGTCTCTTTTTAGTATTTCTCATTTATTGTGTACAAAATTATAAAACCGTATCCAGTTAAATTACAGTTAATAGACTATTCAAAATATTGCTTATGTAAAGAATAAATATAAAGATACTATAACAAACAAATCGTTACTTTTAAAAAGGAGTTATATCAGTTATTTCGCAAATGCTTATTTTTAAATATTTATGCTCTGTTTCATTTTTGTGTGCCGCCTCTGCCGTTCCACTTGCTTGAAAATGTTAAATTTAAATAATCTTTCACTTGAGCTGCAATATATGCTGAGCATCCGTCCTGATGAAATAATATCTCATTATAACCAGCGACTTCTATAATTTGATACAATAAAAATACACCATCAACTCTATTGGCACTATTTTTGACAATTCGAGTGTTTTTAACCGTGTATATTAATTTTGCTACGTACTAATTAGATATAATACTATTTTAAAATAGAAAACAATTAATTTATTAGTAATTTTCGCCAAATCTGATATGTAAGTACACAATTATTACATATTTATTGTTTACTATATGTACATAACCTATATACATACATATTTTCCGTGGTCTATTTAACCAGTGGTGTTTATTTAAAAAGTCAGTACGAAAGACCGCGTGCTGTGAAGAGAGTAACATTTGTCTTATCCCTACTTTCCAAATTTACCTTTATTTTCTGCCCTAAAAGTAAACATACTTAACCTTATAATTCGGAATGGGATGTCATAAATGTAAAACACCGGTATCATCGGGAATCACGTGCGAATATTGTAAAACTTCATTTCATCGGGGATGTTTAAAACAATATAAGGGTTTTACAAATATAGAACCAAGTGTCTCTGCTCTTTATCAATGCCCTGGATGTAAAATATTCGATGAAAATAACGCAACGGCCCGTGCACGGTTGTGACCCGTCGAAAAACCAATGTTAATTGAGAAGCCTAACGCAAAGGCGTGCAATTTGCAATCTCATTGCGCTCTCGAGTCTGAGATGACAGCACTGAGACTAGAAATTGAGGATATAAAAAATTTTCTAAACCTCATATTAACAACAATAAACGCAACATCCACTCAAAATCAAATATCTGCTAATTATGCAGAATTAAAATAATTAATTCTATCCATATTATATACTAGAAACAATAATAATTTTTTTAGTTGTGAAAATGATATTTCCGACGAGACAAATAAAACGTACAGTGATATTGTTTTGTCAACATCAAAAGAGCCTGCCACAATTGTAACTACTCCTATTGTTTTAACAAATGAAATAAATAGTCCGAGTTTTTCATTAAAAACACCAGTAGTTTCCAGAATGCAAACATTGAATAAAAATTTTAAATCAAATGGAAAACCAGTACATGCTGCAAAACTAAAAAAGGTAAAAAAATACCAATACTGAGTCTTCAGGGAACTGGACTACTATCCAACGTAAAAAGAAAAGTGCACGAACTACAATCATCGGTGAAGGCAATAATGGTGTACTCAGAGGAGTCGAACAAAAGGCTCATTTTCACATCTACCGAACACATCCAAAAACAACAGCAAATGAAATTTTAGAACACATTAGTAAACTAAATATACAAGCTGGATGTGAGAAGCTGAATTCTAAACACCCGGAGTAATACTCATCGTTTAGAGTAACAGTTTCATTCGATCAACGGGAGATAATACAAAATCCAAAGATGTGGCCCAAAGGAGTAGGTGTTAGCCGTTTTTAATTCGGACGCAACAAACAAAAACCAACAACGCCATAGATGGGAAGATTTTATTATATATTAATATTTAGTGTTTGCGGAATAAATTAGAACAAATGGAATCGTGTGTTGTGAATAAAAATATAGAAGTAATTGCAATTACTGAACATTGGTTAAAATCAATAGAAACGGAGTCTATTACAATAAATAATTTTAATATAGTATAGTATGATAAAACAAGATATTAAATTTACTCCTTTACCATTTCTAGGTCAAATATCAGCTGAATCAATATGTCAATTTTCTGGAATTCTTATTGACAAAACCCGTACTATTATTATTGCTGTTTATAGACCTCCGAATGGTGAATGCTCGAGCGCCTGAATATTTCTTACAACACGATATATATTTGTGGGGACTTTAATGTTCATTTTAACACAGATGACAGAAGAGCTGCTGATATATGTAACATCTTTAAGAGCTATGGTTTATGGAAATTGTCTACGTAAGCTACCAGACTTGGAGCGTGTATTGACAATATTTTTTCAAATAAAATAAATATGATAGATAAACCACTTGCAGTAAATTTGGGATTATCCGATCATCTCGGCCTGGAAGTTGAAATGAGCACTTCATTAACCACCACGCCCGTTCTTAGGATAATAAAACCAATCACTGAGAGAGGCAAAATCCTTTTTTATAATTTTATACATAATTTTAATTGGGTGAATTTTATGCATAATGAAACGGACGTAAACTATTTGTGCAATCTTTTAATTGACCGTATAGTAAATAGTTTTCAAGAAGCTTTTCCTACCCACCCCTGCGGTTGTCGTGCACAACCATTTGGGAGTAGCGACCCCACGTACCCGAGCCGTTCATTGCACACACACGCACATCTCATACACACACACACACACACAACGACACTGACACCCCGTGAAGTAATGCCTGACGGCGGTTCCGCGGGGTGGCACACACACGCACACACACACACACTCATCATACACACCCACACATCACCGACGCAGACAACACCCTACACCCCGTGAAGTAATGCCAGACGGCGGTTCCGCGGGGTGTCATGGCGACTTGGGGAGGTGGTTTTTAGCGGGTATACCAGTAGTTCTGGGGACTCCCACACTCTGTCTATAAAAGATTTTCCACCTCCCAGCCACAAAAAAAACAGGTAGTCTATTTTGATAACACTAGATCAAACGAACAAATAATAAATATTGTCGTACCTCAGGGATCTATTTTAGGACCCCTATTATTTCTCATCTATATAAATGCACTCTAATTCAATGTTATATGCGGATGACACAACAATTGCCTCAAGAGCTTCATCCTTGTATACAGCAAACGAATCTATAGAAATAGACCTTAATAGAGCATGTGAGTGGTTTAACAGTAATAAACTTAAATTAAATTCACAAAAAACTGAAAACATGATATTTACATTAAAACGGACTCCAATATCTTGTTCTTTCGTAAAATTTCTGGGATTATACCTAGACCCCCAGCTCACTTCGTCTACGCAAGGTCTACAATTAGAAACGAAACTATTACGCAGCATCTATTTTATTTATCCAGATCTGTATCCAGGGTTGTATTACTTTTTGCATATTATGCTTTTGTACACTTTCATCTGTCATACGGAATTTTATTGTGGGGACATTCAACTATTTTGAAAGACATGTTCAAAATGCAGCGAAGAGCAGTGAGAGTAGTCGCAGGTTTATCTTATAGGGATGACTATACTTGACTATACCAAGCATGTATGTACTTGGGTGTCTCTTACATATTAAACAAAATATTAGCACGTTCAACAAGAACGAAATATTTCATGCATATGGCACAAGGCTAGGGCACAATGATCTTCGGATTAATTTGTTTCGTCTCACTAAAAGAAAAGTTGGCACAAGATACTTTTCTATTAAATTTTTAATGTGTTATCAAGTAGTGTACAAAATCTACCACTTAAAAAATTTAAAGCTAAGATAAAACAATTTTTAATCACGAATGTATTTTATTCTATTGAAGATTTTCTTACTACAAGGATGGCAGATTGAATACACAACTGGTATCCTATTTTATATTACTTTATTTTAACTTATTAGTTTTATCTATTTTACTCTATTGATTTTGTTTGGTTGACATTTAGCTTTTATTTGTACATTGTCTTTTATTCATATTTATATTTTATTTTTAGATTATTTTAATTAATTTAATTTTAAATTTTATCTATTTACTTTATATAAACATTTATTGCGTTATTTGTCTTTTTATCAGTTTATTACTATGACTGCTACTTTATAATATAACAATTTATATTAATTTTATTTTTATACATTTTATTTAGGTTTTTATAGCATCTACAACTGTTTATTTTTGTCTATTTTATCTTTTTAGCATTTTATTTATTTTATATATTAAAACATTTTATCTTTTTATTTTGTTTAGCCTAATTTTAGTATATTTTTTATATTAATTTGATTTTGCCCTTAGAATGTGTTTGGTCTTAATATATTTTATTTGATTCTTTTATTAACTATAGTATTTTATATTTTAATGCTTTACGGTGGCGATATTATTTATATATTTGTATGTGCGTAGGTGTATGTGTATCTATATAAATGTGTGTATGTGTATATATATATTTTATTATTTTGAAACTTGTCAATTTTTATATCACTATTGCTAATTCTATTATAATAAACTACAAATGTAAACTCTGACCTGTGTAAGGACTCTGCCTATAAAGCACCAATAATATTATTAGTGAAACAAACCAAGTGAATTTTTTCAACAATCTATTATTAACATAATGTTTCACCAAGTGAAAAATGAGAATCAAATACAAGAAATATTATTATTATTATTATTAAAATTCCTGTCCACACTTTTTTTGTGGATATTCAGTTCTTGATGTTGCAATATGAAGAATTTTTTTGAGACGAATGACGATTATTTAGTTTGTTATTTTCAGTCACCAAATAAAAAGTACATTTATCTCCAAAACACAGACTATTTGGAAATCTCTTATTCTTGTTACACTTTTCCATATCCATTCCAATTCTTGAATCTGGAGCATTTCTTGGTGATTTCTGCTTTTATAGGTGGTGTAACTATAAGCTTTTAAAATTCGTTCAATGGTAGATTTGCTGTCATCCCATTCCGAAGCTACTTTTCTTACACTTGATGTTAGATTTACTGTTATCCTTGCCAACACATTTACAGTTTCTTCAGATGTCCTTTTATTCTTAGCAATATGTTCATCGTATACACAACCAATTTCCTCAAATTTCTGATCAATTCTAATAATTTTTGATTGACAAGGCACTGGATGGGTTTCAAAATTTATATTAAATAAGTCGCAAATAGCACGCGTAGAATGTCCGCCAAAACTTAATTTGATGATCTAAACTTTTTCTTTTGTGGTGCAAGCACTTATTTCAGATCATCAAATTGAGTTTTGGCAGACATTTGCGACTTATTTAGTATACATTTTGAAACCTGTGACCAGTGCCGTGTCAATCAATAATTATTAGAATTGATCAGATTTGAGGATAATGGTTGTGTAAACGATGAGCGTATTGTTAGGAATAAAGGCAGGAAATCTGAAGAAACTGTAACAAATGTGTTGCAAGAATAACAGCACATCTAACATCAAGTGTAAGCTTATAGTTACCGACCCTATAAAAGCCAAAATCATAAAAAACTGAACAGTGGACCCTGATAGAAGATTGAAATTTTGTTAAATTATTGTGGAAAAGTGTATATAGGTTATATAAGTTATAGGTTAAGTAGGGTCTTACTGAGGTGTGTTAGCCTCTCGTGAACTGCGACCTAACAGATCTATTGTTCTACCCTTAACCAATCACTTCCCAAGCAGTCCCACGTCCACCATGAACCTGGTGACTATCTTGGGGGTGATAATGCTCACTTCTTCGGGGGATAATCGGTCCCTGCCGAAGTGTGAAAGACGCTTGTGAGCAATCGCGGCACAAGTGCATAGTATGTGCTCGGTAATTTCATCTGCCGAATCACACAATCTGCAGTTTCCACGTTCCTCTTTTCCCATTTGCCGCAAATGGTATCGGAGGGCACAATGCCCTGTCATGAGTCCGGTGAAAGTTCTTAGCTCGTTCCTTGTGAGTTCAAGCACCTTGTGGCTGTGATCGAGTTTCAGGAGTCGTTTTGATTGACGTAGACCTGGTACATTGTTCCAATACTTACGTCTTCTGTCCTCTTCCCATTTTTGCACCACCTCTCTTCTATGCGCCATGGGGAGTCCACAAAACGGCTCTGGTCCTATAGGAGTGGCATTTGCACCTCTTTTTGTGAGTTCATCGGCCACTGCGTTGCCTTTAATATCCCCGTGCCCTGGGACCCACATGAGGGTCAACAAGTTGTTCTTCGCCAGTTACGAGAGGGATCTTCGACATTCCCAGACAGTCCGTGAGCCGCGACTATAGGCTCGAACAGCCTTTAATGCGGCTTGGCTGTCTGAGCAGATGTATATACGCGCGTCATTTAGGTGCCTATCCAAGCATTCTCTGGCGCACATATCAATTGCAATCATTTCCGCTTGCAAAATCGTGGGCGTCGTGCCCAGAGCCATGAAGCTCCTGTGGTTTTGGTTAGGCCAAAAATGCCTATTCCAGTACCTCTGGTATTCTTGGCACCATCCATGTACCAGGCTGATATCCCTCGTCCAAACTCATTGACTCTCATCAAAGCCGTTTTGGGGTCCTCGATCGACACCTTAAACGGTAATTCGAATTCGAGCTTCCTGGACATAATGTCCGTCGGTTTGGACAGAAGGGCCGGGTCGATTTGCTGCAGTATTTCTAAGTGTCCTGTCCAGTCCCCCGGCAGTGTTTTCTTCCTCTGGTGTAGTCGAAGGGCTGCCACAAGTCCCTCTTTTTGTACCACTAAATGGAGCGGTGTGAGACCAATCGTTTGCATGGCCCCTGTGATGCTTAGACATGCAAATCGTTGAAGCCTACTCAGCTTCTTTTGCGTGTCTAGTTTTTGGGCCTTCGGCCACCACACGAGGGCAGCATAGATGACAATGGGTATCACCGCAGTTCTATACAGCCAATACGTAATTTTGCGCTTTAATCCCATAAGCCGCCGACAGGCCCAAAGCGACATCGTTGCCTTCGCCATGATTTTGTCGACATGCTGATTCGAAGTCAGTTTGGTATCCAGAATTATACCCAGGTACTTTACTTCGTTGGAGAGATTTATCTCTATTCCATTCAGCGAGGGAGCCTTTATGTGCAGCTTCCTTCTACGCGTGAATGGATCTATGATCGTTTTATTCGGGTTGATACTTGGTCCTTCCCGAACACACCAGTTATTGATGCTATTCAGTGCTTTTTGCATTAGGATTGTAAGAATGCCTTCATGCTTGCCCCTGATTATTACGGCGATGTCATCTGCATAGCCTTGGGTTATCCTGCTAGAGAAGCCGTTATTAATCGGCTTTGAAGCATTGCGTCCACCCATCTTATCGTGGAAGGATATAGTCCTTTATTTATAGCCGCTCGTTTTATTGCAGAAAATGAGGTGTTGTCAAAGGCCCCCTCTATGTCTACAAATATTCCGATTGCTATTTCCTTGAATAGGATGGCTCGTTCTGCCTCTTTGACGAGGTGATGTAGAGTATCGACGGTGGATTTGCCAGCTTGAAATGCGAATTGCCTGGCATTTAAGGGTGTTCTTATAAGTGAGTCACCCTTTATGTGCTCGTCGATTATTTTCTCCATAGCCTTTAGGAGAAGAGAGGTTAGGCTGATGGGTCGATATGATTTAGGTTCATCTAGAGGCCTATTGCCCACATTAGGTATAAATACCACTTTTGCCTCCCTCCACAACCGGGGTATATACCCTAGTGCAAAACTTGCTTTATATATCTCCCTGAGTCCTGGAGCAATTGTATCCAAGCCGCGTTGTAGTAGTGCGGGGAAGATACCGTCCATTCCTGGGGATTTATATGGCTTGAAGCTGTTTATGGCCCAAGTCATTTTGCTGAGCGTGAATATTTTCCCCGCTAAGCAGCGGCTGTCGCGGTTGCAACAGTGAGCCACTGAGCCGGTACTAACCGCAATTGTGTTTTTAGTCACTACTTTTGATCCCGGAAAGTGAGAACCTAGGAGTAGCTCTAAACTTTCCTGTTGATCTTTGGTGTGACTGCCGTCAGTTCGTTTTAAGATGCCGACCGCATTGGTATGGTCCTTTGATAGGACCTTCCGGAGTCTATTTGCTGGGGTCAGTTTGTCGATCCCCTCGCAGTAGGCCTTCCAGGCCTTTCGTTTAGACTCCCTCAGTTGCTTATTGAATTGAGTCAGAGCCTGTCTGTAGGCTGACCAGTTGCCTGTTTTCTTGGCTCTGTTGAAGGATTTCCGGGCGGAAGTCCTGAGTCGATCCAATACCTTGTTCCACCAAGGAACGTTTCTCGAGAAGTTTACCTTCTTTACCGGGCAGCTTTTCTCATAGGCTGCTACAATGGTAACGCTTAGGTGTAGTGAGGCTTGTTCTAATTCCTCTATGATAGCGATGTTGTATTGGAGGCCTTGAAGTTCGGACAATAGACATTCGTTATATAATGTCCAGTCCGTTTTTCGTGGCACTCTGCACTCTGCTATTTCCCTACTCCAGCTTCCATATCGAACGCGATCGTTTGATGGTCCGACATGGAGGGCTCAGAGAGTACACGCCAATTTTTTATCAATTGCGCACCGTACGCTGTGGCTAAGGTCAAGTCAAGTACCTCTTGCCTTATTGCGTTTATAAACGTGGGTTTATTCCCCCTGTTTAAGATGTCTAGATTGCTAGCGCATACATAATCAAGAAGGTACTTATCCCTGTTGTTGATATCTGAGTTGCCCCATACTGTGTGGTGCGCATTAGCGTTGCAGCCCATGATAAGATGTTTCCCATTCCTGCGGCACCAGTCCGTAAGGTTCTTTACTGCCTCTGGTGGTGGGTTGTCTTCGTCCCTTGGAAAGTAGGCAAATACAATTTGCCTCTTGCCATCTCCCGTTGGTACGTCCACGACCGCTGCCACTAGGTCCTGGGTGACGAACTGTGGAATGGGAGCAAAATTAGTATCTTTACTGAAAATCAGGGCGGCCCGTGGCCTGCCGCACGTAGTATTACATACCAGATAGTACGATGGGTTCTGAAGTCCTTTAATCGCCCCTCCGTGAACCCAGGGCTCGTGAATTAGCCCTATTTGGACGTTCCCCCCAGCCAGCCTGCTGCTTAAGGCACTTGATGCTGCCTTTGAGTGCTGCAGGTTGATTTGGAGGCACTGCCACTTACCCTTCATTTTTGGGCCTTGGAATGACCCCCATCTCTGGCATCCTTCAGTTTGTCCTGGGGCATAATCCTGCCCTTTGGACGCACATCAGCCTGCTTCTTGGGTGACTCTTGGTCAGGCTTGGAGCCTTTCTGATCCCTCGAGGCTTGTTGGCCTCTCCGGAACCAGTTGCGGATTGCAACGGCGGATTTTTACCCTGATCCAGGGGCTCTTTGGAGCTTGAGGCTCCTGCCCCTTCATCAGGCTTGTCCTGCTTCGCCTTGGTGCGAAGCTGTACTTCGCCGTAGGGATACCCAACGAGGTAATTGCGTTTTTTTAACTTCTCCATGGACAGAGCATCCACGTAGAAGGTAACCTCTTGAGTGGATCCAGCGGTCCCCTTCTTAAGACCCTCCAGCTAGAGGCTTCGCATCCATTCTGGACTGCAATCAGTTGCAGGATACTTTCGTCCCTGTACTCCTGACTGCCCGGAAAATATCCCACCAGGATATCGTTGTGCGGCATTTCCTCCGCTCCAACGACTTTTAGGGCTGCACCTTCCCAGGGGACGATCTCATCCTGATGCGACTTCAGCCACGTTATCGTAGATTCGTTGCGGCAGGTGATCCCGATCCACCCAGGTCGCTTGTAAATCCCAAGGAATCTAGAGTCTTCTTCATTCCCCTTTTTTAGGACTATATCCATGATATACTCCAGTGTGGACTCTATTTGTTCCACTGACAGAAGAGTAGCAGGGTAGTCCTTTGCCATAACACCAACCTTCAGTCCTTTTACGGCCTGACTGTATGATGCCATTTTTTGGGGATTTTGCTTCCCCTCTGTGTCGCCACTCGGGCTTGTGCTTGTGAGGGCCTTGGTTTGCCCCTGCACCCGCTTGAGTGGTGATATGCCGCTCGTGGAGGACTGTATAGTCCCTTTCGCACGTTTGGCTGGCTGTAAGGCCTTTTGTGCTGCCTCTTCCCGCGACATGCCCTTGCTGATGAGGTATTTAAACCTCTTCTTAACAGCACCGCTTAGGCGCGGCTTGCGTGGGTGGAGGTCCTTGGGCTTTTGCCCAGCCTCATCTCCACTGCTGGCTAGGAGTAGTTCCTCCCTGTCGGTCTCAGGGGCTAAGTCCTCTCCTGTGGCAAGGATTTGACACTCCATCGCCGTAGTTTCGTTCTTTGAGGGGGACGAGCCGTAATTTGTTAGTTCTTGGTTCATTATTGATCCCACGAGAAGCTAGGGAAATAAACGGTCACCTGCAGCAGAGCCCTGCATGCCACAGGAAGGCTATTTGAAACCGGAGGTCGCCTGGTATCCGGAGTTCGCATACTAAGACTAAGCTTCCCCTTAGCCATGCAGCCTTAGGCATATGCTGTTCCATCTTGGCTTGAGGAGTTTTTTATTGTGGCTCTCCTTTCACTTGGTCCATGCAGTTAAGCCCAGTGAGTTACAGATATAATCTGCCTGGTGGCTTTACAGCCAGTCGGAGCAGGGCATCGTACCCTTTAGTGCAAGCTCTAAGCCACGACACGACAGCTGAGCAGGGTGTGCATGCCGCCTAGTCAGATCCATCATCTAAGTCCTTTCCAACATGGGTACCCCTATCGGGAGCTGACGCTCCCGCTGTTGTAGCACTTGGGATCATCTGGATACGCAAGCTCCCCCACTTCGTCAAGGTGAGCATACACGGGGGAGGAAAAGTGTAACGAGAATAACAGATTTACAAATAGTTTTACACATGAATGTACTTTCTATTTGGTATCTATAAGTAACGAACAAAATAATCGTCAATCCACAAAAACTCAATGTATGGGCATGCATTTTAAAAATACCGTTGTTAGTTTTATTTTTATTGCAAGCAAATTAAAGTATTTATCGGTTTCACTTTATGTATTTTCTTTACATAAGCATTCTTTCTAAATTTGGAATAGTATAATAATTATAATTTAACTGGATGTGGTTTTGAAATTTTGTAGAAAATAAATGAGAAATACTAAAAACAGTTTTATTCTGTTTCGTTTCAACAAGAATAATTGTGCCTTTGAATTCGCACTAAACTTTTCCTTCTGCGTTGTAAGCACTCATTTTGAATTTAATTATTTATTTGTGGGTTATACAATTTAGATGACAATCACTGACTTTTCACAGTAACTACTATTTTGAGGATCTATTATCAAATATTTGCTTACACATTTTAAGGTATATTTTGACTAAAAATAAAGATAAAACAAAAATAAAAGCCTCAAAATATTTTTAGTAGGTAAAGGAATCATTCTAATTTTATTCTGATCATTTTCATTCAATAATAGAGATACAAACTGTAATTGAAAATTATACATGGGAATTCCCTATGATGCGTATTCAAACTGTTTCATTTTTGTTTAACTTTGTAAAACTAATAATTACAATATTGCTATTATTATAAACAACTGCAATTGTTTTACTTTTATCTTTTTCATGGTTACCCATTTTTTATTTATAAACACACTTAAAATGACTATAACTCCCTTATTTTTAGAAATAACTATGTCGTAGGTCATTGGATTAAAGAGAAAAAAATTGCCTTTTGAGTGAGGCCATAGCCACATGGTTTCCATTTAAAAAATGTAAGTTTGCATCATATCTCGGAAAATAATGGCGATAAAAATTTACTAATTATTTTTTATTAATCAAAAAGTTAATTTACAGGAGCTTAGTATACCAAATTTGATGGCAACTGTCGTGAATATTTTATTTAACGTAGATTCAATCATTTTTATTTAATTTTACAGAAAGAAATACGTTCAAACTAGTGTTGCTTTGATAGCCTTGCTGTTTTGTAACACGCAAATTACTTTTGTATTATTCAATGTCTGTAGAGGTATTAGCTAGAGACGTAGTTGTTTCAAAAGTGATTTGTTCTTGTAGTCTTAATAAGACTTATTTGTTGTAGATTTTACGAAAATATTTTCGTGTTTTTTCTAATTATTAATGATGATTTAGTTCTACAAGAAACAAAATTTGGGTGGGTGATTAGCAGAACTGTCAAATGCGAAATTCATTCTAAGGCAGTGTGTAATACAGGTACATTGAACAAGTTCAAATATCAGGCTTAGGAAGTTCTGGAAAATTGAAAGTGGAGGCCAAGAAAAACTAGTTACGTCAGCATCTAATTTGTAAAGAAATTACAACGAGAAATGCAGAAGGGTGTTGCATTGTTCACTGAGCGCATTCTGACGATGATTATTTGTTTTTGTTAAATGCTCATTTACCCGAAACTGTTTTTCACTCTTGCTTACGGTACCATATGGCTGGTAAATCAGGATACTTCTCTCTAAATAAATAAATAACTTCATTCTGTGTTCTTCTCTTTATAGCCAATCATCATTAAAATTTGTGGGTTTTAGTTAAGTAGTTGGTATAATTTTTCGACAAACGGTGAACAAAAGTCAACACAACAGCGGAACGACTAATACTCTCCTCGCTCAAATTAGATGTTTGTTAAATATCTTGTAAATGACAGGAAATAAGAATTTGAAATTGGGCACACTTCTGTAACTTGATATACTCTTTAATAATAGTATCATAATAAAAATAATAGTCGATGACGTCATATCTCATATTTAGGACACGCTGTATAAAATTATTACATCAAAAAGAGCGCAATTTAAAATAGTAATTGACCTATCCGAGCACGTTTTAAAACAATAGATTTTCTATGATTTACTGAATTTATTCCAAGTTAGAGACTCGCCCTGTATATATACAGGGTGACTGACGAAAAACCTTTGGTGCTATATCTCGCTTATTTTTTATCCGATTTTAATAAATAAAACATTAAATTAAATCATTTTTAAAAAACTTTAATATGAACTGAACTGATATTTCTTTCTTGCGTCCAGATTTTGACAAAAGACGATCAACTTTTTTTCAAATTGCACTGTATATATTTTTTTATTGATCCGCAAGAAGATTTTTTTGTGCATATAAAATTGTAAACAATTTTATCTATACATCAAACTAAAGTCGAGAAATTGAGGATTTAAAAATAAAAATAAAAAATCAAGTATCCTTAGTAAACAATATACAGAGCCTATTTTAAATGTCAAAAGTGAAGGTGTCAGCCATTGATACAATACTGTAACCATTTTTAATAATTTCATAATTAAAATGTTGCAAGATTTCAAACACACTACTACTACTGTACTAGAATTTTGTGTCTGTACAGAAACAGTTTTTCTGATAGAGTAATTCCATGTGCCGACAAATTTGGAAGACTGGTGCATAGATTGTTGTTGTGGAAAAAAAAATTCCAAAAAACTATTTAGTGTTAACGAGTAATGCGGTATATTAGGAGACAGAGGAGTGGGCCTCTTTTTACTAAAGGCAGCCTTAACAAAAAAATGTTATTGTTACCTAACAAACGAAATAAATAATTTTCTGGATAAATTGCCAATAGCAGTACTGAATATAATCGGGTTGCATCAGGACGGTGCTACACGACATATATTTACATTTTTTAATATTTTTTTAGTTTCTTCTTCCCTTTTTAAATACATTTTTTGTTGTTCTTTATGATTACATTTTCGAGATAAAATTCTCTATTATAAATACTAATAGAATACTTCTTTATTCATTTTAATGGTGCAATTATTAAAAATCATTGCAGCATTGTACCAATGACTGACTCTGTCATTTTTGACATTTGGAATAGGCTTTGTATATTGTTTACTATGGGTACTTGATTTTTTTTTAAATTTTCAGAAAATCCTCAATTTCTCGACTTTGGTTTGATGAATGAATAAAATCGTTTACAATTTTGTATTCAGAAAAAAATCTTCCTGCGGATCAATACCAAATATACCGTGTGTCCCGTTTGAAGACGCATCATAGGGAATTCCCATGTAAAATTTTCAATTGCAGTTTGTGTCTCTATTATTGAACGAAAATTATCAAAATAAAATTAGAATGATTCCTTTATCTATTAAGATTATTTTGGAGGTTTTATTTTTGTTTCATCTTTAGTTTTAAGCGAAATATAGCTTAAGAAGTGTGAAGAAATTTTCGATAAAAAAATCCTCAAAATAGTAGTTGCTATGAAATGTCAGTGTTTGTCATCTAAATTGATTAACCACAAACACATAATTCAATTCAAAATAAGTGCTTACACCACAAAAGAAAAAGTTAAGATCTTTAAATTGAGTTTTGGCAGACATTTGCAACTTATTTAGTATAAATTTTGAAACCTGTCCAGGATAATGGTTGTATAAACGACGAACATATTGTTAGAAATAAAGGGAGGAAATCTGAAGAAACTGTAACAAATGTGTTGCAAGGATAACAGTACATCTAACAAAAAGTGTAAGCTTATATTTACCGACCCCATAAAAGACAAATCATAAAGAACTGAGCAGTGGATCCTGATTCAAGATCTAAATTTTGTTAAATTATTGTGGAAAAGTGTAACGAGAATTAGAGATTTCCAAATAGTGTATGTTTTACAGATGAATGTACTTTCTATTTGGTGTCTAATAATAACGAACAAAATAATCGTCAATGGTCTCAAAACATTCTTCATATTGTAACATCAAGAATTGAATATCCACAAAAACTTAATGTATGTTTTATTTTTATTGAAAGCAAATTAAAGTATTTATCGGTTTCACTTTATGTTTATTCTTTACAAAAGCATTCTTTCTAAATTTGGAATAGTATAATAATTATAATTTAACTGGATGTGGTTTTGAAATTTTGTAGAAAATAAATGAGAAATACTAAAACAGTTTTATTCTATTTCGGGAAATTGTACCTTTGAGTTAACTCGTTTCAACAAGAATAATGAATTTGTGCCTTTGAACTCGCCATCTGTAATTTTAGATGCTATACACTGACTTTTCAAAGCACTGAACTTTTCCTTCTGTGTTGTAAGCACACATTTAAAATTTAATTATTTATTTGTTGGTTATAGAATTTAGATGACAAGCACTGACTTTTCACGGCAAATACTATTATGAGGATCTTATTATCAAATATTTGCTTACACATTTTAAGGTATATTTTGACTAAAAGTAAAATTTAAACAAAAATAAAACCTCCAAAATAATCTTAATAGATAAAGGAATCATTCTAATTTTATTTTGATAATTTTCGTTCAATAATAGAGATACAAACTGCAATTGAAAATTTTACATGGGAATTCCCTATGATGCGTCTTCAAACGGGACACACGGTATATACAGTGCAATTTGAAAAAACAAAGTTGATCGTCTTTTGTCAAAAACTGAATACAAGAAAAAATATCAGTTCAGTTCATATTAAAGTCTTTTAAAAATGATTTAATTATGATATTTTATTAAAATCGGATAAAAAATAAGCGAGATACAGCACCAAAGGTTTTTCGTCAGTCACCCTGTATACTCGTACATGTGGACATATGTCTAAACCTCAGATGAACAGTTTTTATTTGTGTCATGTATTTGTATGATTTCATTGTTGTATTAAGATTAAGTTATTTAAATTAATTAAATATGGTCGACCGTCAGGAAGGCCGCGAAACTTCAAGTGCTATTATAAACAACAAAAATAGTGATAAATCAAGTTCTATCAGCATAAAATCTTATGATTGTAGCCACACAGCTAGCTCAATCTCGAGGATTAATCCTATATTATGTTATAGCGAATCCTAGCCAAACTGCACGTTACACAATCTTGACTTATTTGACACAAATTGGTAAAGTGAAAAAGCTGGACAAGTGGATACCACATGAATTGACCGATGCACAGAAGGAAGGAAGACTCGACGCATGCCTTTCTCTTCTTTCTCGCAACAAAGTCTAACCATTTCTCAATTAAATTGTTACGTGTGATAAAAAAATTAATTATGTACGATGATCGTAAATATTTATCATAATGGTTGGGCAAAGATGAATTACAAAAACTGTCCGAAACGAGGCATCCACCAGAAGAAGCTGATCGCTGTTTGGTGGTCTGGCTCAGGTGTCATCCACCATAGCTTTATGGAACCTGACTAAACGATCACGGCGGATGTCTACTGCTATCAACTTGACGAGAAGATGAGAAATCTTGCGATTAAACAGCCAAAATTAGTGAATCAGATGACTCCAATAGTCCTGCACGATAACGCTCGCCAGACCTTGCTCCCACTAACTATAATTTTTTCAAAATTTAAACAACTGGAAAAATCTGGAAAAAAATTCAATTTAGCACTTTCTGCCAAAAGGCGTTTTAAGAGTTCATCGACTCCCGTGATCCAGGCTTCTATAGCAAAGGAATAAATAAGTTACCTCTAAAATGAAAAATGTATCGATAATAGGGGTGCATACTTTGATTAGAAATAAAAAGTTTTTATTGGAAAAAATCGAATTCAATTATGTGTATTTTTGCTCCATTTCATACTTGACAACCTAATACATAACAGAAAGTTTGAAAAATAATTTTTCATATTAACATATATGACAAAATTGAAAAACGGACAAAAAACTACTAGCATAAAATGTGAAAATAAAAAAAAAATAATTACATATAAAGCGTCCTGGAGAAAAACAAATCAAAATATAAAAGCTACTTTGAATTCTAAAATCCGTAGGATTTAACCAAATTCCCTAGTAATTTAATATAAATATCTCAATATCAGAAATTACAATCAATCATTAAAACTGTAAGTAGAAACCTAATTAATTAAATGAAACAACCTTGATAGATTTTTTGATAATTAGAAACCATTTGTTAACTAACAAAATACTTTTATACACTAATAAAAAATTGTTGACATTTTAGGAGAATTTAGTTACATCTGTCACCGCAATTAATACCTATTTATTATTATTTTCTAAATAAAAATGCATAACATTATTGTTTCTCAAGTTAATGGTTTCAATTAGTTATATATGAAACTTATAAATTCCTAAAAATATATATTAAAACTAATATCTTTAATGAAATGTATTTTCGTTCTAGAAAATTAAATAACAAATTTAAAAATACGAAATTATTTCGTGAATCTACAAAAATGAGTCTTACTAAGACTACAAAACAAATTAATTTTGAAACAACTACTTCTCTGGCTAATACCTCGACAGGCATTGAATAAAACAAAATTAATTTGCGTGTTACGAATAGTACAACTATCAAAGCAACACTAATTTAAATGAAATTATTTCTGTTGAATGAATTAATAAATGATAAAATGTATTTTAGATTGTTTAAATGTGACTACATCATGAAAAATTATGAACAAAAATTGAATTTAAACTGATTTCATTAAATTAAATTAGCAAAAGCAATTAAAAAATCTAGCATTAAAGTTTATAATAATCTGCAAATACGTGTTTGGATCTTTCGATCTCTTCAGTACAACTTTATTATAAAATTTATTTTAAATACAAATAAAAACATTTACTAAAATAAATATAATGAAATATAAATAACTTACTCAGGCATGTACGGCAACTGACACAATATTATATATTACCTACTCCTATTGGGTTATATATTTATTATGCATCTAGATTAGTACAAATAATGGTATATATAATTCAATAGCGTGAGTTATCATCATAACTCACGCTATGAATTATAACTCACTGTTATCAATCAGGTTGTCATGGGTTTTTGTCTGAATCTATATTTTCAGGTTAGCTTAAAATTGACAAATGTCAAAAAAATGTCACAGCGCAATTCCCGAATATAGTAAATAAATATTGTATTAAGTGAAATATTTTACAGCACTCGCCTAGCTATAGTATTCAACTCGTGGCAATGGCAATAACTCACTTGGATGATTACAGCACTCGACTAGCTCTCATCCGCGTGAGTTATTGCCTCATCACCACTCATTGAATAATATACTATTACATTATAACATTATTCAATTATGCTCTAAGTGGGTATTTTTCGTTAATCCCGAACGTAATGATTTCTGTAGAATTCACTAATCCATCTCAGGTATAAATTCAGACCTTCAGTCGATTATATTTCATTCACACACAACACACACCGCCTCCACCCTATAGAACCATGCTTGCACACGGGAAAGTTATTTTTACACCTTAGCACCTAATACATAATTACAACTCTTTATTGAAATATAATTTTAGAGCTGTTAGTGTTTATATTATTTTAATTAATTTATATTATGTAGACAATCAATTTCATAATAACAATTATGTAATCACAGATGAAATGTTTGTAATATTAAATAAAAATATATTATGTTGTACCATTTCAACTTGAAGCAAATCTCTCCCCAATGCATACTACAGTAATATGTACATCCCCTCGTTATTATTTGCATTATACAAGTACACGGGGAAATTTATCTGCGGAAAGCACGTCGGATTAGAGAATATCTTACATATAAAGTGGATTCTGTCTAATCTTCGTTCGCTCAATATTTAATGAATTGCTTTCATTTGCGTATGTTGTTTTAATTATAATTAAGAATTAACCTAAAAGGCCTGAGCGTATTAGGTCAGAAAGTCTATATATAACTCAGCACTGAAATTTCAAAGTACCACTCAATATTATTACCACATAGTAACAGTAGAACCATCCTCTTTATTAATATTATTATATAATTTCGGAAAAGACGAATAACGAATTTGTTAAACTTAACTTTATGTTTTCATTCCCTGAAGTGGCATGACTAGGTAATTTTAAATTATATGTTTATATTTAATTACTTAAAGTACGCTCCAAGTAATCATTATTATAAAAACTATTAACGTCAAATAGTTTCGCGCTTGGTCTATTATTTATGTGGCATATTTCCAGAAAACATCTTTGGAAATGGTTGTTGTCATATTCTTGAATTGTAGGGTCATTTAAATTAAATGGCCAATGTAATTTTCATGTCTGCATAAGACGTACGCTTCTGGTCTGCACTTTATATTGCTCTTATGAATCATTATGCGTGCTTCTAGTTTTTGTACATATTCTGCATCGTAGTTATTGCAGTTCCACATTTAATAGGTTTAGTAAAAGAACTGTTGATCAATTTAATATAAATGTCAAATAGACATAATTAATGTATCTCGTAAAACGAACAAAAATTGGGTTTTAGTGACCTATAATAAATATTTGTATTCCAAATTGGACCTCCTACCATAATAATATACCGGTTAAAATGTTAATAAGAAAACTTAATTTCTCCGAGCATTACTCCACGGTTATGTTACAATAATTATACAATAATTAACAGCTAATAGTTAAAACAACTACTTGTCGTACTTCGAGGAATTAGAGAGTTTAGTTTCTTGGATCCGACAAACCATTCTTAATATGATCTAAGGAAATGATATGCTATCCTCATACTTGTTTGAGCATCGAAATTTTATTATCTCAAATTCTAGGTACTAGGCCAAGTAGGGTCTTAAGAATACTCAGTGTGAAGATAAATCCCTTATACAAAATATTTTTAAGAGAGTATTAACAAATTCGGAATTCCCAAATAACCTAACGAATATAATAAGTGTTCATCTTAAATTAAAAATCAGTGTAGTTGCTGAAAAGGAGATTTCACTACAGATAAGTGTGGACGAAATTTGCGGTTGTTTGGACTTCGGACAAATGTTGAGGAGAAAATTTAATATCCATTCATCAATATCTGCATGAACAAGTTAAAGGTTCTAGTATCGTCTACAGACTTGGAACGTCGTCATTCCATCAAAAATTGGAATGACCCATCAATCACGGTATCCTTTATAACCAACTAAGGAAAAACATTTTTGCTTCAAAACGACAGTAGAAATATTTAACGCTTGTAAAAGCAGCTAAACTCTCAAATAAAAATGTTTTGTAACTCTATAAGTATAGTTAGCTCTCTTTTCGCTTTAACTGTGACCCCATTAGTTGAATACACGAGATTTAAACACTGTGTACATTTTAATTTTGAATACTTTTGCAACTTTTTTTTGTTTCTCTATTTGTTTTTATATTTTGTTTTTTTCGTTTGTATTTAATATTATTTGCTATTTTATTAAATTTATTTGTTTGGTTTGTCACACTAATGTGAGCTATGAATACATTTAGTTATTATAACGATTTTAATTATTTTAATTTAAATATTGGGGGACATTCTTATTTAAATTACTCAAATCCCCTAAAATTTTCAAATTAAAACGTAATCCAGAAATTCTGCTCACCAACGACCAAACTGACCTAATATATGGCCTTTTTTTAACGCCACCTAATATTGAAAAAATCGTATGTCATTTTGAAGTATAGTTTTAGAATGATAAGCTTACAGTTAATGCTTTTAAATGTTTACACATAAAATTTCAATGGTGCCCCTTGAAATGACAGAGGTGGGGGTTATTCCATGGCCCAAAAATTAAGGGTAAGTGGCAGTTCCACCAAATTAACCTGCAGCACTCAACGGCAGCATCAAGTGCCTTAAGCAGCAGGCTGGCTAGGGGGAACGTCCAAATAGGGCTAATTCAAGAGCCCTGGGTTCAAGGAGGGGTGATTGAAGGGCTTCAGAACCCATCGTACTGTCTGGTATGTAATACTACGATTTTTAGGAAAGATACTAATTATGCTCCCATTCCACAGTTCATCACACAGGACCTAGTGGCAGCGGTTATATACGTACTAACGGGAGATATACAAGAAGGCAATTGTATTTGCCTTCGCCTACTTTCCAGGGGACGAGTACAACCCACCACCAAAGGCAGTAAAGGACCTCACGGACTAGTGCCGCAGGAATGGGAAACATCTCATCATGGGCTGCGACGCTAATACACACCACACAGTATGAGGCAGCTCAGATATCAACAACATGGGTAAGTACCCTCTTGATTATGTAGGCGCTAGCAATCTAGACATCTTAAATAGGGGGAATAAACTCACGTTTATAAACTCAATAAGGCAAGAGGTACATAACTTGAAAGCGTATGGCGCGCAATTGATAAAAAAATGGCGTGTACTCCCAGTGCCCTCAATGTCGGACCATCAAATGATCGCGTTAGATATGGAAGATGGGAGTAAGGAAATAGCAGGGTACATAGTGTCACAAAAAACAGACTCGAAATTATGTAACGAGTGCCTATTGTCCGAACTTCAAGGCTCCCAAAATAAAATCGCTACCATAGAGGAGTTAGAACAGGCCTCACTACACTTAAATGATATAATCGTAGCAACCTGTAAGAAAAGCTGCCCAGTAAAGAAGTTAAACTTCTCGAGAAACGTTCCTTCGTGGGACAAGGAATTGGATCGACTAAGGACTTCCGCTCGGAAATCCTTCAACATAGCCAAAAAACAGGCAACAGGTCAGCCTACAGACAGGCTCTGACTGAATTCAATAAGCAACTGAGGATGTCTAAATGAAAGGCCTAAAAGGCCTACTGCCTTCTATGGGATCGGCGATATGGCCCCACCATACCAATGCGGTAGGCATCTTAAAACAAACTGACGGCAGTCACACCAAATATCAACAGGAAAGTTTACAGGTACTCATAGGTACTCACTTTCCGGGATCAAAAGTAGTAACTAAAAATACAATTGCGGCTAGTACCGACCCAGTAGCTCACTGCTCCAATCGAGACAGCCGCTGCTTAGCGGGGAAAATATTCACGCTCAGCAAAATGACTTTAGAATGGAAGGTATCTTTCCCGCACTACTGCAGTGCGGCTTGGATAGAATTGCTCCAGGAGAAAGTGGCCAATAGGCCTCTAGATGAACCTAAATCGTATCGACCCATCAGTCTTACCTTTTTTCTCCTAAAAACTATGGAGAAAAAGGGTGACTCGCTTATAAGAACACCCTTAAATGCCAAGCAATTCGCATTTCAAGCTGGCAAATCCACCGTCGATAATCTACACCACCTCATCAAAGAGGCAGAAAGAACCATCCTATACAAGGAAATAGCAATCGGAATATTTGTAGACATAGAGGAAGCCTTTGACAACACCTCACTCTCTGAGTCTATAAATAAAGGATTATATCCTTTCACGATAAGATAGGTGGAAGCAATGCTTCAAAGCCGACTAGTAACGGCTTCTCTAGCAAGATCCATAGTATCTATGACTGTAACAAACAAGTGTCCTTGGGAGGGGGAGTTTTGTCCCCCACACTATGGACAATACTGGTGGATGGACACCTGGATGAACTGCATAGAAAGGGCTTTATAACCCAAGGCAACGCAGATGACATCGCCGTAATAATCAGGGGTAAGCATGAAGGCATCCTTACAATCCTAAAGCGAAAAGCACTGAATAGCATCAATAACTGGTGTGTTCGGGAAGGACTAAACATCAACCCCAATATAATGATCAGAGTTCCATTCACGCGTAGGAGAAAGCTGCATATAAGGGCTCCCTCGCTGAATGAAATAGAGATAAACCTCTCCAACGAAGTAAAGTACCTGGGTATAATTCTGGATGTCAAACTGACTTTGAATCAGCATGTCGATAAAATCATGGCGAAGTCAACTACGTCGCTTTGGGCCTGTCGGTGACTTATAAGAAAAATCTGGGGATTAAAGCCCAAGATCACGTATTGGCTGTATATAACGGCGGTGATACCTATTGTCACCTATGCTGCCCTTGTATGGTCGCCAAAGACCCAACAACTAGACACGCAAAAGAAGCTGAGTAGGCTTCAACGTTTAGCATGTCTAAGCATTACAGGGGCCATGCAAACGACCCCAACGATTGTCAATTGAGGACCCCAAAACACCTTTGATATGTGTACCAGAGAATGCCTGGATAGGCACCTAAATGGCGCGCATATATGCATCTGCTCAGACAGCCATGGCGCACAGAAAAGAGGTGAAAATGGGAAGGGGACAGAAGACGCAAGCATTGGAACAATGTACTACGTCTACGTCAATCAAAACGACTCATCAAACTTGATCACAGCCACAAGGTGCTTTGACTCACAAGGACAAGGAATTGTGCCCTCCGATACCATTTGTGGAAAACGGTGTAACGTGCACGTTTCGCTACTCTTTAATTTTCAATTAAAACGTAAATTAAATAATATAATAGTAAAGAGAAAATAGGAAGATAAATGTAATTAAATTCAAAACCAGCAACTCAAATATCTCATTGGCGGTATTATCAGGTTGTTTCAAAAATCCACTTTAATTCACTTAATTTTGTTATTTGTTGTTGTCAATAGATCGAAACCTCCAATCATTTAATTAATTCAAATAGGGGGCGTGAATATCAACGAATCATTGAATGAAATTTTCATTGTTCAATCTTGGTAGAGCTGTGTGCTCGAGAGATCGATTAGAAAAAAAAAGACACGTGCTGTGTGCGGTGTTGAAAATTTACAAATTCCAAGAGCATCTGTGTGATCTCTCAAATAATTATTAATTAATAATTAAATCATTGGAAGCCGGTTTTCATCTACAGGTAATTATATATATATATATATATATATATATATATATATATATATATATATATATAAGTAACCTGGCGGCTACAATAAGACAATCTTTTGTTATTTATTAATCGTTTTAATTGTTAAGAAATATATTTAATTATTATTGCATCATTTCCTAGGTATTTGCTAACACTCCATTTTCATCCGCAATAACACCAGATGTCATTTTGCTTAGTTATCATTCCATATTATTATAAATAGGACCGCAAGCCACGAGCGCACATTATTATTATATTACCATCATTATTAGTATTATTATATTATCCGTTAAATTATTATTATTATTATATTGTTCGTCGTTATAAGTTATGTAATATTCAAATAAATCAAAAATTATTCGTGTCAAGAAAAAATAAAAGTTTTTAAAAACACCAAAACCAACCCGAAAAATATAATTGGCGCAGTCGTTCGGATTTTCCAAAGAGGGCCTGAGTGAATATCAAGCTCCTTTCGTTTTAACGATTAATTGGAAAGAAACCTACATCATCTCCGTCGCTTCCGCACCGAAGAGTCCTCCGAGCATCGAGGATCCAGCTCCAAGGGCAGCAGCACGAGAAGGCATCACCAGCTCACATCATTCCCTGGACGAATACCAAGGAGATGGACAGTGTGATAATATTTGGGTAAGCGTGTTATTTAGAGGCTCACTTTTATCTTGTTCGCGAATAATTTATGTCTGACGATAGTACAAATTCTGATTCTGAATTTTCCCCTTTAAATTTAAATTCTCCTATTAACTATCATTCACCAGTCGGTTTTGTTATTGACGAATTGATTCAAAGATTAGATAACATAAATTTAACAATGGCAAATATTGATTATCAATTATTAAAGTTAAATGTAGAAACTATTCCTGTTTTTAATGGTGACAGTGCTTTAACAGAAATTTTTATAACTCGTTGTGAGGCCGTTTTGGCTGTGTTTAGACCCTTAAATAATGAACAAATTAACACATATTTAATTAATGCCATAATAGGAAAATTAAGAGATAGGGCTTTGATTACAATAGGATCGCGTACAGAATTAAACACTTGGCCCGAAATTAGGGACCATCTTCGCCAACGGTTTGGTGACTTAAGAAATTACGATTGCATTGTACAACAACTAATTAATCTAAAACCTGTAAAAAACGAAAGCTATCTAGATTTTGGAGAGAGATTGCAAATTTTGAGGAGTAAACTTTCAAGTAAGATAAATTCTTTACCCGTCTTAGAAATGACCGATGCCGCAAAACGTGTACATTTAGCCAGCTACGATGAGCTCGCATTAAAAACGTTCCTACGAGGTCTACGCGGAAATATGCAGAGTATTATTAGGTTAAGAAATCCAGCTAGTTTAGAAGAAGCTATTAATTTTGTTATAGAAGAAATTAATTTTCAAAATACATTAGACGGACAAAATTCTTCAAATTTAAATTTAAATATTAGGCATAATTTCCAAACGCCTAATCAAAGTATTAATAGACAAAATTTCGCTTCACAAAATTTTAATTCACAAAATTTTAATTCTCAATTTCGGCAATTCCCGAGTCAACCGGTTCAACTATATTTTCGCCACCAAAATCCGCGTCCACTTCCAACTAATCGACAAGTATTTGGCAGACCGCCAAACGATCAAATTAATAAAAGACCTTTTAATTTCAATCATAATTTTTCTAATAAGAGACCAAGAAATGAAAATAATTTTCATACGAATCATAATTATAATTATAATCGCGGACATTACCCGCAAAATCTTAATCAGCATGCACAACAAAGGCCGCCTCAGTTACCTAGTCCGACACCAATGTCGACTTCCACAACATATACGAATAACAGGCCAAGGTTATTTAATCTAGACGAGACGAAAGACAATAATGCTTTTATTAATAAACCGGGAGACGATAATAGAAATAACAAATCCAATTTTTTAGACGACAAAGCCTCGGAAATGTAATTGACTATTTAAGAATAATAAATAATAGCAGTAATTTACCATTTATAATAGATCCTAAAACAAATGTTAAAATTTTAATGGATTCCGGGAGCACCCGATCCTTTATTAGCCCACAATTAGCGTGTAAATTAAATAAAAATTTATTAAGTCATCCATTTGAAGTTACCAGCGCACATGGTACTTCTCGAGGAAAATATAGTGTTGATATTTCTTTAGAAAGTTTATTTAAAAATAATTCTGCTAAAAAGTTAAAATGCTACGTGTTTGATTTTCATTCTTATTTTTATATTTTAATTGGAGTAGATAATATGATAAAACTTAAAGCTAGTGTAGACTTTTCAAAAAATTCTGTAGTAACTCCTTACTGCAAAATTCCATTTAATTTTGATTCAACATCTAACGTAAATCTTAATAATATCGAAAATAACAGTTGCAATGATATTAATAATTATATTAAAAATGATAATAATAATATTGAGAAAAATCAAAGTGATACAAATCGTACTGATAATTCTAAATCTGTTGGACCACAAGTCATCAAGAGCATATTGGTGCCTGCACAAACCCAACAAATAATTGAATTTGAAATAGGTAATATGATAAACGGTGAAGCCGTAGTCCCTGAGATGGACCTTGTTAATATTTATTTACCTGAATGTATCACAACAGTTAAAAATGGCAAAGCTTGTTGTACTATAATTAATAAGACAGATATTAATAGAGATGTAACTCAAAAGAAACCATTTGTAGTGACGCCCATCAGCGAATATGATGTGGTACCTCATTCACCAAAAATAAATGGTAATAATAAGATAAATAATAAGAAAAGTAAATATAATAATTGTAATATGTTTAATATGTCTGATAAAAAGTTTGATTTTTCACAATTAAGATTAGATCACATGAATAGTGAAGAGAAAGTCGCTATAAAAAATTTAATTTCTAAATATACTGAAATTTTTCATTCCAAAAATAATAGTTTAACGTTCACAAATAAAATAAAACACCGGATTATTACGACTGACGAAGTACCAGTCTATACAAAAACATATAGGTATCCAGAAATTCATAAAGCGGAAGTGAGTAAACAAATTAACGAAATGCTTCAGCAAAATATTATAAGACCATCATTTAGTCCATGGTCTTCCCCTATCTGGATAGTCCCAAAAAAAATTAGACGCATCAGGCCAGCGGAAATGGCGTGTTGTCTTTGACTACCGGAAACTAAATGATAAGACTGTGGGTGATCGGTACCCTCTTCCCAATATTACAGACCTTTTAGATAAATTAGGCAAGGCTCAGTATTTTACTACTTTAGATTTAGCGTCAGGTTTTCACCAAATCGAGATAGATGAACGTGACATTCCTAAAACCGCATTTAACACTGAACATGGACATTACGAATTTCTTAGAATGCCATTCGGACTTAAAAACGCACCCGCTACTTTCCAACGCGTCATGGACGAAATTTTACGCGGTATTCAAAACAAATCTTGTTTAGTTTACATGGACGATATTATTATTTTTTCAACCAGTTTACAAGAACATATTGAAAGACTGACAGAAGTATTCGAAAGACTAAAAGAATCAAATTTTAAAATTCAGCTTGACAAATCAGAATTTTTACGTAAAGAAGTTTCATACTTAGGTCATATAGTTACACCCGAAGGAGTTAAACCTAATCCTGACAAAGTACTAGCTATCCAAAATTACCCAATCCCAAAAACAACAAAACAGATAAAAGGATTTTTAGGACTGTTAGGTTATTATCGTCAATTCATTAAAAATTTTGCCGACCTGACGAAACCCATGACGAAATGTTTAAAGAAAAATGCTGTTATCGACATTGAAAATTCCGAATACATAAATTGTTTTAATCTGTGCAAAAATGTTCTAACGAATCAACCTTTATTACAATATCCGGACTTTACAAAACCATTTATACTTACTACAGACGCCAGTAATCAAGCTCTGGGCGCTGTTTTGTCACAGGGTAAAATCGGTTCAGATTTACCCATTGCATATGCCAGCCGTACTTTAAATGATTCCGAATCTCGATATTCCACTATAGAAAAAGAGCTTCTTGCCATAGTTTGGGCTGTCAAATACTTTCGCCCTTATTTATTCGGACGCACCTTCCAAATAGTCACTGACCACAGGCCTCTCCAATGGTTGATGTCCATAAAAGAACCAAATTCTAAATTAGTAAGATGGCGATTAAAACTTTCGGAGTACGATTATACAATTGTTTATAAAAAGGGTACTTTAAACAAAAATGCTGACGCATTATCTAGGATCGAACTAAATGTTAACGAAGAATATGCCCAAAATTTAGAAGAATATTTGAAAAATTTTGATGAGATTGAAAATGATCAGTCATCAGTTATTGTAGAACCCCCGGAAACAATTCATGTAAACCAAGAAGCGAATGATGGAGCAACCATTCATTCTAACCTAGAGCACCCTATAGTAGGAATTCCCATTGCAGACAAACCAGTGAATCTTGGCGATAACCAATTAATAATTTCGGAGGTCAAACACTCCCCTTCCAAACCAAAAATTAGTTACTTATTCAAACAAAAGAAAATGCGTATTTACATTCAATTCTCTAAATCTAATTTTAATCAAGAAGTAGTCGACTTCATCAAAGAATACATCGTTCCTAATACGAATTATTATCTTTATTTCGAAAGCCCAGTATATGAAAAATTTAGCAACGTCCTTCAAAAATACTTTAAAAATTCAAACATTAAAATGACTAAATGTTCAAGTCTCTTGTCTGACGTCGAAGACGATAATGATATTCTAGAAACCATACAAAATTATCATGAGGGAAAAACTAATCATCGCGGCATAGACGAAACAGAAGCAAAATTAAAAAAGGTATATTATTGGCCAAACATGAGGAGAACTATACAGGATTACATTAACGAATGTGAAATTTGTCTCGTTTCTAAATACGATCGAAAACCCCTTAAACTAAAATTTAATGAGACACCAACAGCAATGAAACCCTTCGAGATCATTCACGTAGACTGTATAGCTTTAGAAAACACAAAATTCCTCACCATAATAGACTCATTTTCCAAATACGCGCAAATGTACAAATTAAATTCTTATCAAGCTATAGAGGTAGCAACTAACCTTATTAAATTCTTTTGCCATCACGGAACCCCAAATTTAATAATTTCGGACAACCACCTCGAATTTAAAAATACTGTAATCAGAGAACTTCTAGAGTTACATAAAATCCAAATTCATTTCATAAGTTCACAACACCCTGAGTCAAATGGTATAATCGAACGCGTGCATTCGACGATAGTCGAACATATAAGGTTATTGAACAATCAAGACATGTACAAAAATGAACCAGTCGAAATTAAAGCCCTTTACGCTATTTTAGCATATAATAATACTCTACATTCTACAACCAAATTAAAACCTTTCGAAATCACTTCCGGTCACATTGATAATAACTCACTTTTGGATATTGATTTAGAAACCATTTTAACTAATAATTACGTTCAGACGCATAAAGAAAAGGTAAAATTGTTGTACAGGAAAATTAATAAAACTATAAACGAAAATAAGGCCCAAGCTATTGCAAAAAGAAATATAACTCGAGAAAACATTCCGCAAATTCCAGATAACGTATATGTTAAAAATAAACAAAAGCAGTCAAAAACTAAAAATAAATATCAAAAAGAAAACATTCAAACTATTGATCCTAATCGTAAAACAGCAGAAATAGAAACCAGACATCATAATCAATCTAGTAAAATTCATTTGTCAAATATTAAACGTCCCAGAGTCAAAAGATCTAATTTAAAACAAACCCCAAATTTTGAAACATTTATTGAGATGTTAAATAATAATGAAGAAATAAACAATGAAAATGTAAAAGAAATTTCAGATGACTTATTCAATGCCCCTCTAGAATACTCACTCGCTCACTGTGTGAGTAGAGATTTAAAAATGAGTGCAGGAATAGCACGTGAATTTAAATTAAGATTTGGTAAAATTAGAGAATTATCAAAACAAAACGCAAAATTATATTCTCTCTGTCATATTACAGAAGAAGGTAGATATATTATTTATTTGATCACTAAAGAAAATTATTTCGACAAACCCACTTTAAAATGTTTGTTTAATACATTGATAAATTTAAAACAATTCTGTTTAGACAAAAATATAACTAAATTAGCAATTCCCAAATTAGGTTGTGGCCTAGATCAATTAGACTATAATTTAGTTAAAGCCATGATAAATTATGTCTTCCAAAATTCTAAATTACGAATAAACATTTATTTGGGTACACCAAAAATTGATGATGAAGTACCAGGGCCATCATCTTCGATAATTCCAAATCCTAGTTTAGTCCAGCAAAGAAAGTCATTTTTTGAGAACTATACTAAATCTGAACATTCCAAAAATTAGTAACCAAAATAATTTACAAAATCAGATAAAATTTGGATATAGTGTAAACTCAAAAATAATACAGAATTTTAATAATACTCTTCAGGACATTGCACATAATCAAAATACTCTACAATCTAGAATAATGCAACTACATGCAATTTTTAAAGAAGAGATTGACCACCAACATATTCTGTATGCGAAAGACCTATATAATCAGATGCTTTTACTTTTCGGTACAATTAGAAACATACTACACAAAATTATTAACTCAATAACGTTCTGCAAATTAAGAGTCTTAAACCCAGATATAATAAGACCTCAGGATTTATTTGACGAATTAGAAAAAATCTCTATCCATTACCAAGAGGAACTACCTTTCGAAATGAAATTAGAAAACATTTTTGACTTTGAATCTATAATGACAGTTAATTACAAAACAAAAATTCATTATTTTCTTCATCTTCCAATAAATTACGAATATTCATTTGACCTTTACGCTTTACATCCAATACCTGCAAAGTACAAATCAGAATATGTAACAATAATACCGAATATTAAATATCTATTAAAATCAAAATTTAATTCTAAAATTTGGCCTCTAAATGATATATGCTTTGATGGCAGTAAGCAATACCAATGCAGCAGTGAACATCTCTTAAACTATGATGCAGATTGTGAAACAAATATATTAATTCATGGAAATATTAAAACATGTAAATATACCCGACTAAACATCGAAAGGAATCATTTAGAAAAATTGCCCGAAACAAATAAATTGCTTGCTGTATTGCCTAAGAAAGAAACCCTTAAAATCACATGTCCCCACCATGAGGAAACAACAGAACTTCAAGGTGTCTTCTTGATCGAGCCAGATGAGTGCCAGATATTCTACAAGGACAATAAAATTCCCAAAATTGAAGCAATATCTGGAAGCCCCGTGTTTATTAGTGCATCGAAACAAAAACTGGAAAACTACAACATAAACAATTTTACAATTCATCTTAACATGCCCGTGTTATCCCCAATGCCCCAAATTACAGAAACAGTTATACCCTTAAGCCCCAGTGCGTGGACACTCTCGTTATATGTGTTAGTGTTAATTTGTGCCCTAATTTTAGGAATCAAATTTTTAAAGAAGAAACTTCGGCGCGTTGCTCCCATGGACAATTCCCTAAATTCTCCACCCGGAGTGTGTCGAATCTAAGGGGGTAGGAGTAACCTGGCGGCTACAATAAGACAATCTTTTGTTATTTATTAATCGTTTTAATTGTTAAGAAATATATTTAATTATTATTGCATCATTTCCTAGGTATTTGCTAACACTCCATTTTCATCCGCAATAACACCAGATGTCATTTTGCTTAGTTATCATTCCATATTATTATAAATAGGACCGCAAGCCACGAGCGCACATTATTATTATATTACCATCATTATTAGTATTATTATATTATCCGTTAAATTATTATTATTATTATATTGTTCGTCGTTATAAGTTATGTAATATTCAAATAAATCAAAAATTATTCGTGTCAAGAAAAAATAAAAGTTTTTAAAAACACCAAAACCAACCCGAAAAATATAATTTATATATATAAGAATTGTGATTTAGTGACCGGAGTAAATATATTAAATCAGTTTATTGGGTAATCGGTCAATAAGTGAGGTTATTTACTAAATGCTCTTTATTCTTTTATGGTATACCTTGTAGCGCCCTGAAGAAGGGAACATAGTTTCCCGAAATATCGGCAAAGAATAAAGAGCATTTAGTAAATAACCTCACTTATTGACCGAT
>CAXAKX010001088.1:0-25545 GCA_963969525.1 Ontholestes murinus
CCCCTGAATCCAAAACACTAATTTCTGGAAAAAAAATTGTGTCTGGGTGTGTGTCTGTCTGTCGGTGGGCGCTGTATCTCAAAAACGACTGATTTGTTTGAGATGAAACTTCAAACTTAAGGTTTTGTCGTTAAAAATTGGAACTGAAAAGCTTTTGGTGAATATTCAAAAACCGGAAGTGGATGTTAAGTCGATGCCGGTTTTGGTTTTTTTCCGATATTTTTTTTTAATATGCAAAATATAACAAAAGTTAAAGAGAACAAGAAACTGAACAAGTTTCATTAAAACATATTTTTCATAAAATTTTTAACTTTCGAGAAAAACAAATTTGAAAATTTTGACTGTTTTTACCATTTTCTCATAAATTATTAGAGTTATATGAAATTTACATAACAAATAATTGTAGAGAATTAAAAACTGAACAAATTATTAAGAACGACCTTTTTGCGTAAACCTCATAGTTTTCGAGAAAAATATAGAGAAAGTGTTATGATGGCCACATCACCATTTTAGTTTTTCATGAACTAAAAGTGAATTTGTAACCACTAAAAAAATATATACAAAATTTCATTAAGCTTATACTTTAAAGGTATATTATGTAGTAACAATTAATTAACTTAACTGTATAGTTAAGTTGTTGACAATCAACACGTCTCGATATTTGTAAAAATATTGTATGTATATATGAATTTTTGAGATCTTAATGTTGAAATCTGTTAAATCTCTATACGGCGGATTAAACTATAGGCAGGAGAATGAATTTAAGAAACATCCACAATGGAAGAAAACATGTCTTCATGAGTTTTAAGTAAACCATACAATCTGGGACAAGTTTGGTTCATTGGGAACAAATAGTTTGTACCATGTTGCTCAAACAATGTATTACATAAATCTATTTTGGGTTTTAAAAGGTTTTCTAGCTTTGGGATGGGGCTGCCGTTTGTTCAGTATCTTGATTATTAGAAGAACATCTACGGGTTGTCTTAAATCACTTTGAAGTTTTCTTTATAGTCTTTTGTAATTATTAGGTTATTTAACGTTAGCAGTCTGTTTAATTTTCTTATTGAATTTTTAATAATTTAAATTCAGAAAGACCTCCGTATATCCTTTAATCAGGAAGAAAATTTAATAACTAGGCAAAAGTTGATAGGAAAAATTTTAAAAAAACAGTTCCCAAGAAAGTTTTTACATTTGCAACACGACTGAACCCCGTCACGAAGGATAAAGATATTTTGAATTACCCTAAACCCAAATTTCCAGAGATAGCAGTTGAAGCAATTCCATCTAAAAAACCCGAGTACCATTCATCTTGTAAAATAATGGTGGACCTTTAAAATTTTAATTAGGTAATTGATCCTCAACTATGGCCGATGGATTTCTCCAATAACTTAAGTGAGACCGATAAATATGGATATCTTGCGGACCAACGACCTTATTTGGCAACAGAAAGGAAAAGCGGCAAAAACAACACTTATGGGGCTAGTAAAATAAAAATATTCAATTAAAGCATACAACCAATAAAAAATAAAGTTTTAGAATTAGAAGAGCTAATAAATGCTATTAACTATAGTGTATTCTGCCCAAGTAAACAATTACTCCGTAATATTGAAGCGGCCTCATTAATGATAGAACATTTTATTGTAGACAAAGTATTTTTCGCCAATAATGTATAAGCATTCATAAAGATATGTGTCAGGCAAAATGTGTGCTTTATATTTCTATAATTTCAAAATTCATGGACTAAACTGGATTTTAATTTTTAATAATTTAATATATTTTATGTTTACTATAATCACAATCAAGGATATTAATAAGTTTTTTTATAACCGTTATTAAATGCCAAAACTTTAATTATGTTAAGTCAGTTATTCGTATGCCGAATGTGCCACTGAGTGAAACAGATTTTACATGGAAAATTGTGTCATTAAAGCTTCTATTTTATGTGTCGGTAAAGGCAGGTTATCTCTAAAATTAATATCCAAATATATTTTCTCTAACAAATATATTCTTTGAGAAGTCTTAAGCTACTTTCAAACTTATGTGATCGCACTTAATGGGTGGAAATAGAAGTAAAAATTTACAAGGCTCAAGCAGCTATAACATTACATTCATTAACGATTTAATGACATGCGTGTACAAACATACTGTTTATGCTTTTAGCGAATTTTTCATTAGTAATTAAATAAACATGTTGTATCATAAACAAAATAAATCATTTATTAAATCAACGTGCATCGAAATAAATAATACATAACAAACAAATAAGAACAAATTGAAATTATTAAATAGAAAACAAAATTAATGAACTTAAACAAAAATACAAACAAGTTTAATATTACAAACAGCACATATGAACATAGAGAACAAAGTTTCACCAGAAGAGAGAAAATTGATAACTTACTTGTGTCGTGGTTAGAAGTAAAATCACAGAGATTTAGGGGATGCTGAAGAAAGAAAACTAATGGAGACATGAGATTGGTTAAAAGTTTTAAAAGTGAGGAAGAAGTTTGCAATGAAATAAGAATAGTTTGACACAAGAAAGAGTAGGATGGAGTGGGAACATTCCAGAAGAATCAGTCATATTTAAATAATCTAAAATACATTTTATCATTTATTAGTTGCTTTGTTGTTTTATTCAATGTCTGTCGACGTATGTCAGAGAAGTAGTTTTTTCAAATTAATTTGTTTTGTAGTCTTAGTAAGACTCACTGTTATAGATTCACGAAATGTTTTCGTATTTTTAAATTTATTATTTAATTTTCTACAAGGAACTAAAGGATTTTAATACATTTTATAAAACTTTAATTTTAAACAATGATTTTTTTAAATAGCTATTTATGGTATATAAAGGTTTTTGTTTTCGTTATTTTAATAATGTTCGAAAAACAAAAATACAAAGAAAAGCTTGTACTGACTTTTCTAGGAACGATGGTAACAGCCATAATTTTAGATATTTCTGTTAACCTGAAAAGAAGATATTTTTAAATATATTAAAATTTCACTTGATATTATGTCACTAATATAGGCACACATGCATAAATATTTTTTACTGTATTGGTGAAATATACACATTATCGACGTATCTATAAATTGTCCCGTAAGGATATTAGGCTGAGATGAGACAATCACATAATGCTTATTAATATAGAAACTTATGAATATCGTAACATTATTTTCAACACTAATGAAAATTTCTGAAATAATTAATTACATAAACGAATGTGATAATTAAATTAATTACAGTATTCATTAGAGGTAATAGACGATCAAAGGTGGGAAATAAGTTGGATGTGGCAAAATTCGTATCAGGGTGATAGATAAAAAAGGTTATTATTGAATGCACAGAAGACAAGTAATGCTAACGTAATTAATCGCTGTAAAAACCCCCCTTGATAATTATCGTTTGATCGAAACTAGTCAGGGAAGTTAAATAAATAAAAATTTTGAAACAAGTAAAACCAAGTGATATCAATTACTAATTTATCTTATCGAGTAATGCTATTTACTATAATTCAAATATAAACATATCGTTGCCATATTTTCCCCCTGTAATAATTATATCATACAGGCCGTCTGAGTTATCCTAATTTTTAAGCTATTATCCTTTTAGTAGTGGCAGCTGCATATTTTGTACCTAATAATTCATGTAATTTCTCTTAAATTATGGCATTATAAATGATAATCTGATATGATACACGACGTAACTAGCACATTATAAACAACTCTTAAAGCGGTGGCAGTTTTATATATAACATAAATGACGTAATACATTTCCTTAAGTATCTTTTATAAATTGGATATTTTTAAATTGTAAATATTGTTTTATATAAATAAGTTTTATATGCTTGATGCCGAGCAAAGTTTACAGATAGATGAGTCTCCCAGAAATCTTAGTTTACTAATAATACTAGATTCGATTTAAAAATATAACATTTTGCATTTTATTTTAAATAATAAAATAAATTTATTGACATAACTCAATTTTGTGAATAGTGTACATACAAGTTAAACAAAAAAGAAAATAATAAACGAATACTTTGTGTGAAAAACATATAACTCAATGGTTAAATATTTCAAGAAAGCAACCTTGCAAAATAAAGAAATATCTGTGTACCCTAAAGATTTATAAAGTAATTTATAGTCCTCTAACTTGATTATGGAAGCGGCCTACTTTCTCGGTCTAGTTCCATAACATATAAAATTGTAAATGAGGCTGAACCCTCTGCACTACAATTCCTCTCTAAGCTAAGTAATGACGATACATTTACTGCTTTTGATAAATAAGTAAACATATCCTAAACAATAAAAGTGTAAGAAATATTGGAAGTTTTTATATGCTCAATGTATGAGAAATGTAACATTAAAATCATACCTTTTATATGAAACTTGTAATAAAGAAAAATCTAATTAAATTATTTTTTTACTTTAATACGATGATACACATTTATGAATATGAATGATATGTTTAGTATATATATTTTTTGCAGGTAAGTTATTACATTTACTTTTCAATATAATTGTATCTCGGTTCAGAGGGGTTTGGCACGTGAGAACTTTTATTCTCCAACAATAGATTGGTTTGAGTTGTTTTAATAAATACTTATATTTACATATGAGGAGGTCGTATAAGTCTCTAATTGGTTGGGTTCAAATGCCAGAAATGTGTGGTTCTTAATTATATTGTTATTGTTTATGTATTATTTGTACATTCCCTTATTTAATAAAATATATATATATATAACTATTTAGACTCTTCCTGTAAACGCATAGTGATTAGACTGTCATCTGCTGTTATTTAATAGAGCACATATTTTTTAGATCTGCTCACTTTATCTAAGACTAGAATTTTCTCACCTCTTCTGTCTTTCATCTCATTTTATATTCGCCAGACATGCCATGTTTCACTATACCAGATTTAATGTTATGTATATCATAATAATGATAGTAATAACTTCCTAAAATTATAGTAATACGTTCCTAAAAGGTGATTTTAGTTCATAAAAACTACTTATTTTTTTAATATTTTAGCAATAAATGTTATAATGTCACAAAATCATACATAAATAATATTATATTATAAAGATACAGATACCAAACATACTAAAAGATAATTGAATTATAAACTGTAAAATACTGATTATAAATTTATTTCACAATAACTCTGTCAAAATTATTGATTCCTAATAACTTAGATATAACTTGAATCTTCTGCAAGTAATCACCACCACCGAGTCTATATAATTAGTGCAGGTGACAATATATTGCTAGACATTAAATAGATAAATGTTATGTATATTTCCAATGACATTAAAACTATGTTAAGCAAATATCTTTTCAAAAGGGTATGTCATAGAAAATTAATTATTCTCCAGCAGTTGAAGGTATCATAAGAAACTATTTAAAAATAAATTAAAATTCTGTATATACAAATGCGTCTTTAATTTGCCATAATATTAAACTTGCGTGCAGTTATTAATAGAATTAATTAAAAAGTTTTATTATTGATTGTAGTCTAGTTATAAATTAATAAAAATATAAAACGTAGGTTCATTATTATTTATATATATTTTTGACCAATAAATAAAATATTTGGAACTGAAAAAAAAACATTAAACATACTAAAAATACAAAAAAATCCCAAGTTATCGACAGGTGTAAATATAAACTGTACTAATTTGATTAAAAAAGGTAAATAACAATTTAATATCCTCAATAGATATCTTATCGTTTGAGTATTTTGCCGATTTTATCCATGGTACCTTTCTTTAGAGCAGAAATGCTTTTTGAGACTTTTTGAGTTTTTAATGCCATTATGTGCTTCATAAAATGTACGAATTTTTGGTGTGTAAAGCCGTTTCTCTTAGATGTTCGAACTCTTCATATGTTCTTTATCAGCCAATCGTCTAGAGCGGGTAATTAATGTTGTGTGGGCCTTTTCCTGTGTAATAACAAAGGAGTAAAAAATCCAATAGGATTCAGTTTCCATTGTGAATTGATTTTGAGGAAGTTGTCTGTCTGATGCTAAATATGCATCCAAAGCGTTTCTATTGTGGAAGCATATGAAAAAAAAATGTCATCAACATATCAGAGCCGTAGTAATAGTTTTAATTTAGCAGTTTCAAGTGCTTTTGTTCAAAGTGCTCCATTTAAAGATTGGCAATTACTGGCGACAGAAGTGATCCCATGGGTGTGCCTTCTATTTATTGATAGCGGTGTACATTATACAGGGTTATTCACGCTATACGGCACGGAATATTGTGGCCAAAATACGTAACTTTCAAAAAGTTTCACTTTGGGGATATATGGGGGTCTATTAGGGTTACTTTTTAAAATTATTTTCATAATATACAGGGTGTCCCAAAAACCCTAAAAGTATCAAAGTTGTGTTTTTTTTTAATGAAACACCCTGTATTTTATTGCATTTTTGGATCCTTCGATAAAAATGAGTGTTTGTTTTAATAAGGTTTTTATTAAATAAACCTTAAGGTTTTTGAAATAATTTGAATTTCGTAAAAATTTAACCTAATTTTCATGTTTCAAATACTTAAAAAATAATTAAGTTATGCATACCAAATTTACACTTAAATGTAACAATAGATCATATTTTATTTTCCAAGTATAATAAACTTTACATCTTATGCCGGGTGTAAAAAAATTGGAATTAAACACATGAGAACTTTATATGGCTATAACTTCATTTATTTAAATGGAACGCTATATTTATTAATTTATCAGCAAATGCACATTTTAATTACCTATCGAATGGTATTTATATATTAAGTGTTAAGTCTTCTCGCTTTTACAGAAAACGCCAAAATATTGTTTATTGCACCGTTTTAGTACTTTTTAAGTAAAAATTTTAATGTATCTAGTTTTCTCTGGTATTTAAAAACGTCAGATAATTAATTTAGTCTGTCACTTTAGTTTAAAAAGCCTGTCTTTTCTTATAGTTGTCTTGTTTTGCATTTTTGTGTTAGATCGTTAGTAATCGTTATTGTTTGAACATCGCTGTTGTATTTTTGGTAAAAAAGGAAGATTTACTTAAAAGAAGGGGGTATTGGCATTATTTTTATGCTTGAAGAATGTCATCAAAATTGTTTATTGGCTTGTCGTGTTTTTACTTAAAGGTTTCCCGAAAGAAATCACCCTAAGCCAGCCATTTTTGAGAGACTATTAAACCAGTTTAAAGAAATTGGAAGTGTCAGTTATAAAAATCCCAGTATAAGAAAATCTGTGTAAATATTCATTTTTTACTATGAAATACAACAACGATGTTCAAACAATAACGATTACTAACGATCTAACACAAAAACGCAAAATAACACAACTATAACAAAAGACAGGCTTTTTAAACTAAAGTAACAGACTAAATTAATTATCTGACGTTTTTAAATACGATAGAAAACTAGATAAAAAAATATTTACTTAAAAATTACTAAAACGGTGCAATAAACAATATTTTGGCGTTTTCTGTAAAAACGAAAAGACTTAACACTTAAGATATAAATACCATAAGATAGGTAATTAAAAAGTGCATTTGCTGCCAAATTAAAAAATATGGTGTTCCATTTAAATAATTGAAGTTATGGCCATTTAAAGTTCTCATTTGTTTAATTTCAATTTTTTTACACCCAGCATAAGATGTTAAGTTTATTATACTTGGAATATAAAATATGATCTATTGTTACATTTCAGTGAAAATTTGGTATGCATAACTTAATTACTTTTTAAGTATTTGAAACATGAAAATTAGGTTAAATTTTTACAAAATTCAAATTATTTCAAAAACCTTAAGTTTTAGGTAATAAAAACCTTATTAAAACACACACTTATTTTGATCAAAGGATCCAAAAATGCAACAAAATACAGGGTGTTTCATTTAAAAAAACACAACTTTGATACTTTTAGGGTTTTTGGGACACCCTGTATATTATGAAAGTAATTTTAAAAAGTAGCCCTAATAGACCCCTATGTATCCCCAAAGTAAAACTTTTTGAAAGTAACGTATTTTGGCCACAATATTCCGTACCGTATAGCGTGAATAACCCTGTATAAAAAAATATGTATCCTCTAGGCAGTGTTTGATCAAGTATATTATGTGGCGTGGCTAGTTATATTTATCTTCTATTACCGATAGTGCTTCATTGAGAGGAACTTGGGTAAATAAAGATTTTACTTCTAAACTTACGAGGATGTCATTTTCTTGGAGTGTTTAAGATTTTAGAATTTGAAAAGTTGAAATTTTGTCATATGTGCTAGGTATGCGCAAGCATTTGTGTTGGAAATCCTATGGATGATACTATAGGCCGTAGAGGAACTTTGTCTTTATGAAACTTCGGTAGTTTGTATATTTAGAACATCCGGACAAATTTTCTCTTGGTAATTTTTTTTATTTGTGCGTTTCCGGGGGTTGCTTAGATTTTGGCTTTGGTAGTTTCTAGGTGTGTGGTAGATTTGACTATTTTATACACTGGGTCTAGCAATAGTGATTTCATTTTGGCAGTTTAGCTCATTTATTTATTATTATGACGTCATTTCTCCTATCTGCTGGTAGAATATTTTTTTCTGTTTCTTGGTCTTATCTAGCGCGTTGATTTCATCATTTTATTGGTTGAACATTTTTTAGTAATTGCTAAATGATCTCGGCGGAGTGTTCATAAGATTTCATTGTCTCTACTCCACAAGTTATTTCCTTAATTGGAAGTTTGAATAGTGCCACGGCGAAATTGTGACCTTTGGATGGGACAGATTCTGTTGATTTGTCTGGTGGTCTGAAATATTGTATGCCAGATTGGGTGGGCTCTTGTTATGTTTTAAGGTGGTGTTAAATTCAAATAAAATGGTTTATAGTTGCTAACAGTATTGGTTATAATATCGTCTATAATTGACCCATAAAAATTATATTGAATTATTCATCATGTGTCGGCGAAATCATGAAAAACAGAAATAAATTGCCACCTTAAATTAAAGTACATCCAGATAGAACACTCTTACAAAAAGAAGAGTTTACGGAAATATTGCAATCTCTTAAGAGGAGGCAGGAAAGTGGTGAAACAAATTTAACTATAAAATATATAAACTCTCAACCCAAAATTTTACAATCGAGGCGGGAAAACTATTGAAATCCCAACAAACATCATTAAAAATTTTTAAATTAAATTGTTACTACCAAAATACAAATACCATAAGGAACAAATTACAAGACTTTCATAAATAATAACATCGCTTACAACTGCTACGATATAATATTTATAACGGAGACATGCATAGATAGTTATTTTAATGACAATGAAATTATGCCAGAAGACTACAATATATTTCAGCACGATAGATCACAACGAATTGGAGGTGGTGTTCTAATAGGAGTAAGAAATAAATATATTTCCAAACAGCTTACTCCAACATTTCCTGCTGAACTTCCTATTGAATGTGTAGTTGTAATTCTAGAGGATAGAGGATATGCATCACCCTGCACTATCCTGTGAATTTATCTTAACATCACATTTGACTCCAAATTTTTAAGGTGATAATTCGGGACTTTACAATTTTAAAAGAGCTAAATTGCCCTTACTGTACTCACATTTACAACACATTAACTGGAATAAATTATACACAATTTCTGATATAGACATCGCCTGCAGTCATATAGATATATGAAGGGTTCGATCCAAAATTTAGATGTAACGCAAAATTTAAAAAAATACTCTCCCTGTTTCAAAAAATCAATCACTGCAACCATATCAGAAAAAACAAACTGACGAATATAGACCTTAAAACTAAAACCAAAGTTCTCAAAAATAAGTTTAACCTCTCACGAAGCAAATTAAAAAGTACAATTAAAGACGCCAAAAGAAACTACGTCGGGATGATAGAATAATTGAATTCCGATCCATCTAAATTTTGGTCACACATAAACTCATTAAAGGGAACCTCAAGAATTCCATGAACAGTGAACTATTTAAACAACCAATACACAGATGCGACTGATATCGTTAACTGTTTCGCGGATTTGTTAATTCTGCCAATAAGTGCGAGAAGGATGACGAAAAAACTGGACTTTTCCATGGGAAAAGTACCTGGGAAACTTTAAAGTTTCTAAAAACTTAGTTTTTCGTCCCTTAAATAAATTACGTGCAAAATTTACAATGGGTTTAGATCAAATTCCTTTGTTTTTAGTAAAAGACTGTGCGTATCTCTTATATCCACCGATCACATATATTTTTAATTAAATATTAAAGTATGGCAAATTTCCTACCACCTGGAAAATCTTGTTTGTGTTTTTTTTTTCAAAAGATTACTAGAAATAGGTTAAGATATAAATTGGTTGCTTGAGTTACGTGAAGATCAAATTAATTTGACGAATAAAGCACTAATAACCTTTCTTCACAATTTGATTTAAAAATCAAATAAAATTGTGAAGAAAGGTTATTAGTGCTTTATTCGTCAAATTAAGTTAAGATACGCTATTTCTAGTAGTGTGTCCAAACAAGTATTTATCATATGATCGACATTCTTCATATCTTAAAAAAAAACTGAAAAATATTTGGAAATTTACCTATCAAATTTAAAAAAATACTCTTCATCACAACTATTTAGTTTTAGTGACTATTAATTCGATGTTATAATAACAAGGAAAAGTATTTTATTATATTTATAATTTAAAAATATATCTCGTAAAGTAAACGTAAAATTAATTTCAGAAAATGTTTTAAATCTAAGTTATTTGTAAATAATTAAATAGTTAATCAAAATAAAGGTCAAATAAAACATTTTTTATTTTGCTTTACCACAATAGTTATTTATTGACTGTCTATAGTTTCGATCATAAACTGATCATTATCAAGCGCCGACAACATTCAAGAAAAATAAAGGTTACTTAGGTCTATTAATTTGCATAAAATTTGCTTAATTAATTATTAAACTTTACCTACTAAGATTATTAAAATTAATTTAATGATATATCCATGAATTAAATTTACCGACTATTTAATACTATGAACTTACCTCTAATAATTTTTTAAATACGAATCATTTTTGTAATAATCCTATAACAAATCCCTCAAGTCATTTCCCATTAAGTTAATGAAGAATTACACAGCGCAAGAAATCCGATAAAGCGGCACCGTTAATTAACTTCGAATTGATTATAATATATTTCCCATTCAGATCAGGTTTCGAATTAATACCATTTCAGAGATATTGTACTCAGGTAATAATTGCAAAACGCCGGTCGAATTAGTTTGCTATGATGATGTGATATCCAATACCAATATAATGATTAATTCCAGGTCATAGAGCATAGTAAATTTGCTTGTTTCAACTGCGGTATTTCTAATTATTTTGGTGATATTGCATTACGTAATAATATTTCACTGAACGGACCACTGTCAATTATTGAGTAGTTAATTAATTTAATGTGTATTGAAATGCTGTTTGCGATATCTTTATGATGATTATGTTATCAAATATCAAATATATATTTCAATATGGATTTCATTACAGAAGTCATAAAATATTTAAAGCTATATTATAAATAAGAGGAAAATTAAATATTGAATTTACCTTTAAATAATATTATTATATGAAGAATATCTATATTTAGATATAATTTTAATAATAAGTTCGTAATTGCTTTCTTTACTTATTATTGCTACAAAAATAATAAACGAAAAAGTATAAATGTATTATAATTATATATAAATATTTTTTAAGATTGTAATATTATTTATTTCGATCAAATAGATTACAATTATCAAATTAATTAGTTTGATTGTATTTATTTTTAATTGTTTTTTATTCACTCTTTTAGTAGTACTAATGAGATCAAAAGATCGAAACACAGAATGCAGATTACAATTATGTTTTCTTTTTATTTTACTCAAAATGGCAAGTGTGAGTTCACAACCTAGCCAATTTTATTATAAAAGTTACTATTGAAAATTAAATTTTGTCATTTAAATTATTATACAATATTTTATTTAAATTATCAATAAATAAACTGAAATATATTAGTATCTACAGATGACTTTAGGCATTATTTAATGTTTCCATTTTTATTATAATCAAGTAACAATACATTTATTTACCTTTCACATATTTTTTACTTCAAAGTAAATTAAAACTATTTAAGATTTATTTACCAGGAATAATTACATTAAAACACTCTGTTTCTTTGATACTTGTGATATTTTTATAAGACTCATAGTTCTAGTATTATATTTTCAAATTACTAAACTTTTTGAAAATAAGGACGATAAATGAAATTCACTTTGTAATTATCACACACGGTTTTTATTATTAGTGACCAGTTTCAACCATTACATGGTAATTTTCAAACTACAATTACTAATAATAAAAACCGTGTGTTATAACAAGAAAGTGAATTTCACTTATCGTCCTAATTTTCAAACACGTATCACAAAGTAATGGCTTCAATCATCAACTAAACTAAACTTTTTGTCCCGCATTATGCCCTAACCATTCTGCTTATCTTAGCCACGACACACTAAATAGCGTTATTAAATTTATTTAGTCAAATATTATAAACTGCATCTGTATTTAGTAAATATTTTCAGCCGAATAGAATTTTAATTAAAAGTAAAACATTTCAATTTAATTCATTAAAGCTTTGCAGAATTAATGAAAAGCTTTTGCAAATATAAATATTATCCATGCTTAATTGCATACATTTACATCTAACTGAAAATTATTCATCACTTGTTCATTAAGCTCATTAATTATTATATTTTTATATTAATTAGTTATGCTTTAGGAGAAAAATACATAAAAGTACTGATGTAATTATGAAGTATTAATTATTGATGTTGTAAATATATTTTTAAAAATACTGATAATTTTCATAATCATATTAATTTTCTTTTAAAATTAGGTGATACGATAAATTAATATGGGCAGGTTTATATTAAAAATATAAAGCACATTTGAGTACATTTAAATATAAGGTTTTATAAAAATATAACTCTAAATTTTCACATTCTTTGGCTTTTGATTTTCGTACAATTGTTTCGCCGCACTCGCTTCTTCAGGCGAATAATGGTACAATGATTATATCCAGGGTATATATTCATTAGTTAATGATGGTAATAGTGGTAGGGGCAGGTTCAATTTTTTCCTCCTGTTAATTTCTGAGTATTCTAAAGCGTGGAATAATCGTCCTCTTGTATCTATATTAATTTCTATTTATCTTTTTTGAGATGGTTTGCAAAAGTAGATTTTCGTCTGTTATATTGGAAATCGTGTTTTTATGTTTTCTTATCCATTCCATTATGAATCTCGCTGATTGTCCTATATACATTTTCGCGCAGTTGTTGCAAGTTAGCATGTAGAATCCACTTTTTTCTTTGATTTATTTGATCTAGTATTTTGAACTTAATTTTATGCTAATTCACTATCACATTACCTAATATATTTTAACAGGACATATCTTTTTGCGTTGAAGGCTGGTAGTATTCCATTTATTCACTTTCTTCCTCAAGCCACTTTTGCATGACGGGCTGCTTTGTTTTTGTTGATGTTTTTGACGATTATGTCTTTTGGGGTTATTTAATTGTTTCTACATTTGTATAAAAACTGCAAGTCTAGGTTGCAATTTTTAGGTTTTTTATTCAAAGTTTGAAGAATCACTTAACCAATTATCATTAACTCAATATAATATTGACTATTGATTGTTGTCCATTTCACACTTAAAGGTTTAATAAATAAAACTCAAAATAGACTTTTAATAATCAAATTATCAACAAAAATAAAGATTTACAAATTTTAACATAACTCTTGAAAATTATCTTTAGTGGTTAATTTACTTTATAAGGTTAACCTTTAATAAATCCTGCCTCTCGACTCTGTATTTTGGACCTTTGTCTAAAATAATTTCGCCCTACAACTTTTAGTTTTATGTTAAATGCATAAATAGAAAAAATGCATAGAAGAAATATTTAATAGTAATTTCAACCCAACACTTTCTTCGTTAATGTGGAATTGGTGTTAACAAATTCTAGTTGCAGAATTATAAATGTATATACTATCAAACAATAAAAGACAGAACGAGACTAATTATTTAAATTATTAGGTATTAATGTCTGCAGTTAATGATCTAATAAGCAATCAAAAAGGACATAACACCACATTTTAAATAATGAACGATACTCGGTTATTCGTCACTTAAAAGAAGAGGAGAAAATATTAATAAGGTTACAATAATAATCTGTTATGATGTATCAGATAATTTTATTAAAGAATAAAAATTTATAAAAATGACACTTTAATTAGATAAAGATTTGCTGTAGTTATTTTTTAAGAAACTGCCGTTAAGATTCCAAGCAGTTTTCTCCGGATTATCAAGCAGCCGACCCCGGAGATTACAAGAATGCTAATCACCACATTCCCTTATCGATTAGCAAGAAGGGAAAAATTGGTAATTTATGAATTAACTACTTGCAACACCATTACATTTTATGCATACTGATGTTCCAACTATCTTTCCAATACAATTATTTGTTCAATTTGTGACATATCTGTCTAAATTGACATATTTCTGATTGTAATATAAATAAATTTTACTATTTCTTATATGAAATTAATCACTAAGTCAACAACAACAAAATATAAATATCAGTTGGATTTTGCGATAGTATCAACAAATCTATGAACATGAGGTGTACTAAGCGTGTCAACTTCAAGCATTAAATATAAATACAAACACAAATTCAGCCTGTGAAAATTAATTCTTACGGTATCAATAGTGAATTCTAATTTAAATATTCAGCTTTAAACTGCATATAAAAACCAATTATATTATAATTATATTTGGTACTTGAACGTTCTTTCTTTATTATCGTAGTACTATTACTGTACTATTATAAACTTTAAACTTGTTATCTCCTCACCAAATATGTATTGCAAAAAATATCAACATATTCTTGAATCACTTTCTCATTTATCACTTGGTGAAACATTTTGAACTATTACTAATAAAGGTTTAAATTAAATTACACTTGGTTTCACATTTTTTTCTAAATAGCCCAGTAAATATAGAAAAATTGTGAAACAAACCAAGTGTAATTAAATTTAAACCTTCATTAGTAATAATTAAAATCTGTATTGCTTAAAAATATATAACTCGTTTGCCACTACATCAGTGTATCGAAACTTAAGTACCCTTTACATATATAACATATGTGGACATGTCAATATATTCGCAATGCAAATCATTGATTATATCTTCACAATAAGTTGATGAACAAATATTGTTTTGCATTTTCTGATAAGAAATATAAAATAAATAAACAATGCTGCCCGTTTTGTGGGAGGTTTTGGCGTAAAAGAAAAGTAAGTAAACCTATACAAAACGGACAAAATTGGACATTTTTCAAAATTATAATTTAAGAAAAGTCCCAAAACCGCCAAGATCTATAACTTGTTTGTAGAAGGGTAAGGGTTTCAGGGTAAGAATATTGAGAATCAAAGAACTCCTCCTGTGACTAAAATAACCTGAAGTATTTGTACGTTTTATTTAAAATTTGTTTATCATGTATTCTGTTAAATGAGCAAAATAAATGAAGACAACAGACTAAAGACTAAAATATAAAAATTTATACACATAACATTATAATGTGTAAAAAAATTAGTTAATTTTCTACAACGACGTAAAAGACTTTAATTAATTTTATTATTAAATTGTGATTTAAATATCTGGTAACATATAAATGTCAAAGGTTTGCGAAAACACTTTAAAAACTTGATTTTACCACTACGTATTTGAAACACTATAGCCACAGTTTCGACCATAAACAGGTTAAAATCAAATTTAAAGTACTCAAAAATGCGGACCTGGGTTATTTATCTAGCTTGGAAAAGAGGTAAATACATTTTATTCCGCTCGGTAATTGAGAACAGAAAATCCGGGATTGATTTTAGCTTTATGAATTTCTAATGCTTCTTCAAGTATATCTTTACAGCTTTTATCCTTATAATGGATAACTTTAAGTACACCCTTGTGAAAAGTAGAGTTGATCTATAGCAAATGATTTGCGGATGTTGAATTGTGTGATTTATTATAAGCCATATTTTATGTTCTCTAAGGTGTGTTTTAAAATTACGACAAAACTTACCTACGAAAATATATTTATAAGAGTCGCAAGATAATTCTATGATTTAGAAAAAAGATATGTTCGATATTCTCGAAGAACGAATATGTTCTTCGAGTTTTTAAATATTTGTTTTTATTATATTGTTATAAATCTTAAATGTATCTCTCCAAGTAATCCTTTGCATCTTACGACTTTCTTTGAAACTAAGTTAATCTGTAAATTCCTGTTGAGTTATAAATTCAATCAATCAATCAGTCAATCAATTTATGTTCTGTAAATTAGGACGATAAATAAAATTCACTTTGTTGTTATCACACCGTGTGACGGTATTAAATCTGGCCAGCTCATTTCCAACACCTACTGACCTAATGATCTTGCAAAGGACTCAATTTAATGATGAAGCTATAAAACGAACAACATGTGTGAATATGCGAGTAAAATATAAATTAGACTACTAAGAAGGAATAGGTGTTTGATGGTCATGACTTGAACGAGATGAAAAGGGGCGTATAAATATCATACAAAAATAAATAAATATTTTAATTTACGTACTTTAAGAAATGATAATCAATGTTTAATTCAACACCAAAATATTAATAATGTTTAATAATATACATAATAGAGGTAATTTTTAAAATGTAACACAAAGTAATGGCTTCAAGCATCAACTATATTATGTTCTGTACATAAGTAAATATTTTATAATTCGAATAAAATATACATCATTGATTTGTTCTATAACCAAGTAGTTGATTACCCTGCCTAGTGGGTACTATTAGTTGTAAATGTATCCTCATTGTTCCGAATATAGATACATGTTCTTAATATAAATAATGCAATAACTGTCCTAATCCCTAATGATTTAAAATGGGTTCTACATAATTCGTCAAATCTTAATTTACAAATTATTCGGATAGCCTTTTTTGTAATTTGAATATACCAATTGCGGCACTGAAATCTCCCCACAACCTCAGGCTTTACAAAAGTTGGCTAGCAATTAAAGCATGGTATTCATTAATGCATGAAGATCTTGAAATTAGAACGACAAGTCTTTTAAGAACAAAAAGAAACTATTCTCATGTGCATTAATAAACGTCGTGTCATCGGCAAATAGTACAACTTCATATAAATTATAAATAGTATTGGTCCTAGAATAGAACTTTGTGGCACCCCATGATATATGGCTTTGTCGCTAGATAAAATACCACCAATGGACACACATTGTTCTCTATCTTCAAGATATGATTCAAAAACTCTAACGTTAAACGTCTTATATTTATATGTTCACAATCGAAAGCTTTCGACAGATCACAGAGTGTAACTGAAGTACAAACTCCATTGTTTATGTTATCGAGGAGAACATCAATTAATTTGTCAACATTTTATTTTGTCTAAAATTACTAAAATTAAGGGAATACTTGATATAGATCTGTAATTATTACTTTTTTTATCACCCTTTTTGTATAGGTATAGTAATCAGAGTAGAATATTTAACAACCTTAGGAAACACACCATTTTCAAAACTTGATATGTTATAATTTTTAATATAATTGAGTCTAGTCCAAAAGAATCTTTCGTTAGATTCTTTTCTAACCTTCTGTTGAATGTTGTACTTCAGTAGGATCAGTTGGTATAAAGAAAAAAGAATCGATGAAGCTAGTTTTATTTAAATAAATAAATTAGGAATGCTTTCTATTACATCGGCATTAATATTAATAAAGAATTCGTTATGACTAGATGGAGATATGGTTATTGATTCCCTTAGTTTCAAAGTGTCTCTATCTAAATTTAAATTTAAATTTTAAATTTAAATTTAAAGAATTTAAATTTAAATTTAAATTTAAAGAATTTAAAGAAATTTAAAGAAATTTATTTCTCAACAGGCAGTGCCTTATTACAGAGAAATTATTACAATAAATACTTAAGGATAAATAATATAAGATATATGTTACCTATTTCCTAACTAATGATACAAATTAACATAATCCATTACTATTATTATCATATATAAGCTCACTAATACGTTCTACTATAAACAGGACTTTAAATCCTTTGAAAATGATCTTAAATTTGGATAATATTGAACCTCGTGATAATTACGAATCATCGTACATAACGGTGAGAATTCATTCTGATTTGTGCGTGACGTTTTATTGGAAAATGTTCGCTTGTGCCGCGCAGAAAGTCTAGGCACATTAAATTCGATTTGACTTAAGATGTTCGAATTATCACTTAAATTATTTACAATTCTATACAAATCGATGATAGATATAAATTTATGTTTGTTACATATTGACTCTCAGAAATTCAGCTAATAGCGCATGATAGGACACGTTGTAGTCAGGGTAAGTGCCATGCTTAAGAAAGTACAGATATTTCAGAAATCGTTTTTGCACTTTCTCTAACATATTAATATATTTTAGGTATCCTTGAGACCAAACAGTAGCGCAATATGTGATTTTAGATAAGACTAACGACTGGTATAAATTAAATACAGTTTTTTGTTGACCGAAACTGACGACTATTTCTTATAATGAACCCTAATGTTTTGTAGCAACTAAGAGATATTTTTTCAATGTGCATATTGAATGTTAATTTGCTGTCAAAATAAATACCTAGATCTTTGATGCAGTCTACACGTGAGATAATGTAGTTTTCTAGAGCATAATTGAACAATATGGGCGTATTTGATCGGGTATAAGACATGATGTTACATTTCGATATATTAATATTAATACTATTTAATGAACACCAGTCACTTAGTTTTGTTAAATTATTTTGTAATATCACAGCGTCATCAGGATTGCGTATTACCGAATAGAGCTTAATATCATCTGCGTATACTAAAAACTCGCAGTCTAAAACATCACAAACACCATTAATAAATATTAAAAACAACAGCGGACCAAGGTTGGAACCTTGAGGAACTCCACTGTTTGCTATATACGTGTTGGATTTTCTTCCCATATATGAGACAAATTGAGCTCTATTAGATAAGTAAGATGAAAGTATACACACTAAATTGTCGCTAATATCACATTTCTGGAGTAATTTAATTAATATATTATGGGATATCCGATCAAATGCTTTACTCATGTCAGTATATACTACATCAACTTGGTAACCACGGTCTAAATTGTCAGAAATAAATTGAGTAATGTTAATTAGGTTGGTTTGTGTTGATCTCTTTTTAATGAATCCATGTTGACTTTTATTAAGCAAATTTGACACTTTGAAATAAATATGATCAGCGAGGATAAATTCCAAAACTTTGCTAAAATTAGAGATAAGGGCAAAGGGCCTATAATTCTCAATATTAAATTTGTCACCTTTTTTAAAGACAGGGCAGATGCGAGTAACTTTCCAACAATCTGGAAAGACGCCACTAGAAAGGATTACGTTAAATAAATGGGTTAAAGGCCGCACAAAGTAAGCTGCACAATCTTTCAATAAGAATGCAGGGATACTGTCCGGACCCATGGTAAGCTTAGCTTTTAGTCGGCGGAGACTACGTAGCACTTGATCCTCGTTAATGGAGAAATTCCCCCAGGGCATGTCGATGAATTTGTAGGTCGACTTCACAATCATCATTAAGTAGGTACGAAGCCTTGAAGTGTGTAGCAAAACCCTCAACTATATCTGTTGGTGTATCAAGAACTGCATCACTGAGTTTCATGTATCCTGGTATTCGCGATTGTTGCCTGTTATGATATGAGGTAACGACCAGATCCAAGATTCTTTCGTTGGAATTTCGAATAAAGTTTATGTTGTTTTAAGTTGTTTAATGAAGTAAAATTCAAGAATGGTAGTATACTATTATGATGTTCATTATCTGTGACTGAGTTTACATAATTACTGAGATTAAAATCACCCAATATAACGATGTTATTAAAATTGAAATTTTCTTCTATCTTGTGGAATAGTAGGTTATAAGTTTAATTTGTTGTATGAGGTGGTATGTAAATACACATTATAATAACTGTTTTATTTTTAGAATAAATTTGCTTCAATCGTAACAATATCAATATTTTCGATATAAAAAGGCATTGCTACACGGAGACATTTAAACGAGCTTTTAATTGTAATTAATGCACCGCCACCTTTACGTATTTTTCTGTCGGACCTGAAGACATAGTAGTGATTCGGGAATAATTCGTTATCATAAACACCATCTTTAAGCCATGTTTCGGTTAGTGTAATTATATCATAATTATTTATCAATACATTATTAAAAAATTCAATAGTTTTTGTGTTTAATCCGTTAACATTTGGTAGTATATATTGAGATTAAATGCCTCTTGAGAAAACTCTAGTTTTTTTAACTAATAACGGTAGGAATTCCTCGAATATAGTTAATAGTAAGGTGTTTTTCTCCGGATTCTATACGACGTGTTAGCTCCGATTTTACTGATTTTAAATAGTTACGTTGCTGAAGTGTAAGGTCAGATTTTATTTTAATACCTTCCTTTAATGATTTACTTTTTATCAATAACTGTTTTGCAATTGATTCGTCAGAAAATACGACTTTCATGGGGCGCGGTGAGTTGGATGGTTTACCGATGCGAAATATTTTTATCGGGTTGATATTAATTATATCTTTACAGATGACCTTTAGGGCCACAGTATCGTCTTCAATTTTCTCAGGGATTTGGGATTTTGTGGATTCAGGCAGATTGTAAATAATAACATTTTTGGATCGGTTTTTTCTATCTTCAATTTCAGAAATAATTTCTACTGTTGTTTTAGAAGAAATTTTATTTAATTTTAGGGACGTGTTTTCCTTCTCCAAGATCGCAATTCTTTCAGTCAGTTTAATAATTTCATTATTAATTGACGCCATAATTGATTTTTAAAATTTTCGAATTGTTTTGCAATTATCGATCCAATAGTAGTCTCTAAGGGAACTAATAGAAATATTGTCCGCTTGAATAACATCGCCGGTGGAAGCGCAGCGCTCACATAGCCATTTGTCACCATTTTCTTTCTTAGCCTCGTCTAAAAAGAAATCTAATTTCTCCTCCGGTAGGCTAATACATGTGGCGTGCCTCCACTTTTCGCAATTCGACACTTGAGGGCTATCGGTATTTATTAGATACCAAGCTACTTTAGACTTATTCTCGGATCTGTCGATGAAGTTATTATAGTTCACTTTTTTCACATTATCTAAATTTAACATATATTCTTGCCTACAAGACATATATAATATATATAATCTTTTTGACTAGGGTTTATTAGTCATTTTATTCCGCGGCTTTATCAACATCCCTGACATTTTCATAGATCATTATTGGTTCTTTTCTCAAATGATTTATAAGTTCATAATTAGTTTTACGACTTTTTACGGTTGTTTTTTTTAATTAATTTTGTTTATGTTAACATTAACCGTTATACATTGTGATAGATCGTCTGATATATTAGACTTTACTACCTTAGTTATATAATCATTAATATTAGTCAAAATATTATCTATACAACTCTCCGAGTATTGAGAGATACGTGGTTTTTCTGTTATAGTTAAATTCTGCGCATATGAAAGAAACAATTCAATTGCCTTTTCTTGAATAATAGAATAATAAAATGTATTAAAATCCTTTAGTTCGTTGTAGAAAATTAAATAATAAATTTAAAAATACGAAAACATTTCGCGAATCTACAACAATGAGTCTTACTAAGGCTACAAAACAAATTAATTTGAAACAACTACTTCTCTAGCTAATACTTCGACAGACATTGAATAATACAAATTAATTTGCGTGTTACAAATAGTACAACTATCAAAGCAACACTAGTTTGAACGTATTTCTTTCTGTAAAATGAACGAAAAATGATTTAATGTACGTTAAATAATTTCTGAGTGACTATATTATGATAAATTTGGAACAAAAAATTAATTTAAGTTGATGTAATTAGTAAAAGCAATTAAATAATTCAATACTCAATTTATAACCATCTGCAGACACGTGTTTCGATCTCTCGATCTCTTCAGTACAGCTTTATTATAAAATTGATTTAAACATATTCCAGGACATGAGGCAACCTTGAGTGTGCAATTTTCGGATTGTTTGAAGCCAAGAAATTATTTTTCAAAATACATCTTAAATTTATATTGTATATTGGAAATTATTTTTCCAAAATCGTAATTATTTTGACTCTTTGAGGTCAAAGATTTCCCTTTTAAGTATTTGATTTTCGTTCTTCAGTTCAATATTTCAATGAAGTTGTGATCATTCTGTGTCGGTGTTAGAGCGGTGACTAATTCTAAAGAAATTTTCATGCAGTTTGGACATTCCTGAAGTTGTGTTTCTATTACAGTAAACGAAAAAGTTTTTTTATGGCAGTTTAAACAGATGAAAACACATTTACACTTGACACATACAATAGGATTTTGAACAATATTTTTGCAATTATAACTATCAGACATGTTGATGTTAAGATTTATAATGTATTGAATTTACGCAATACACACAAGTAAACAGGAACATTACTTATTATAACATTTGTATACGCATAATAATATTACTATAATAGTATAATTTAATACCGCACAATACGGTGATAAAATGATGCAAAAAATGTACTCACTCACTAATTGCATGGGACTCTTAGACATCACTAAAATAATGCAGAATGTTTGCACTTTTACTGTTAAATTATATTAAATTCTTACAATAATTTTGAGAAAACTTTTGATTTCAGTTTTTGAAATAGTGTCGGTAAAAGTAAATCTCCTGAAGATAAATTATATTGTTGACTCGTCCCGAATTAACTCGTGTTTTCATGACCAAACGTTACTGACAGGCAACAAATAAACTTGTAAGACTCGCTGAATTGCGTCCTTTGTTGTTAAAATAATTTAACAATAAAAAACATTTATATAAACGACGAAACACAACAGTGAAAAATGAATTATACCCGGATACTTTATCTGATTGTCCAAGTGATTGTAAATCAAATTATAGTAACGTAGAAAATGATACCACACCAGAAGAGAGTGAATGACATATTAGGTCACCAAAACGTAAAAAAATCAAATGTAATAAAATCAGATAGTAGCGACGAATTGGAAGAAGAGTGGAACGAACGTGAATGAACTTTCAAATATATTCAAATATTTCTGGTGCAACTATTGAACAAAGCATTTTTTATTTAGTCGTTATGCAGACAAATTTGTACCATTCTCAAATGAAACAGTTACATACAATCTCTGAAAAACAGTACCATGGATGGAAGTTGCCACTAATGAAATAAAGAAGATTCTTTGATTACTGATATTGATGGGCCAAACTAAAAAATCTCAAATCTCATTGGATCCTTTCGAAGCAACTATGCCCAGAATGCGATTTGAGCAAATTCTTACATTTTTTTATCTAACTGATAATACACAACATACATCTCCTGATGACAGCTTTTGAATTATATCATTCTAAAATGTGAATCCCTACATATAACCAAAGAGGCTAGCCATAGACGAGGCACTGGTACTGTACAGAAAACGCATAAGGTTTGGGATGTACAAGCCGGCAAAAATAACAAAATATGGAATTTTAATCAGAATTTTTAGTAAGAGTGGGTATATATACAACTTCGAGGTCTATTCCGGGCAAGGAAAAGAGCTACAAGATACTATCTTTTCTGTGTTAGAGCCATACCTTGGTCGTTGGCATCATATATACCAAGACAATTATTATAACAACGTATCTTCAGCCGAGCTGTTGCTCCCAAAAATTCACTGGTGTAAGGTACCATATGCGAAAAGGGTGGCTTATCAAAGGTCCTGAGACAAAAATTACTTTTATCTACGATCGTACAGAAAGTAGACACTTTTTGCATCATTTTTCATTGTAAAAGTGGCTTTTTAGAGCACTAGTGCTTTTTTACGTTTTTATTGCACGGTAATGTCAAACTGTGTTTATTTCACAGAAATGTCAAATTTGACAGATGAATATTATAGCACAAATTTTCGACGAAAAACCTATTTTTTTATTAATTGATACAAATAACTAATAAACTATAAATAAAATATATAATACAAACGAAATGGCAGATTTAAGAACTCTGAAGATTTCATTTAATGCAAGTCGAAGCGATTACAACAAAGCGAACATTTTTTCCATAAATAATAATGGCGGCCGACATTTGTGCAACTTGTTTACTGGTTGCTAAGTAACGCTTTCATTAGTGCACTGCGGGTAAAATATGTTTTCATTAATTGAATTATTGAAATGAAATTAAAATATTACTCATAAGAATATATTCTTTGAAATCCTTTACGATCGAAGATAAAATTTTGTAAGGCACACGTGTAAAAAGTTTCTTTATTGCACTCCTGGCTTTAAAAAAACTCGCTCGTTCGTGCAATAAAGCATTACTTTTTACACTTGTACCTTAAATAAACTATTATTTGTTTTCTTATTGCTTGGTAGGATAAAATACGGGTGATATCTACTATTCATGATGCTTCATGAAATCAAGTGGAATATATATATATATATATATATATATATATATATATATATATATATATATATGTTCGGCTTTAATCTTCGAATTTGCAAGTTTTGATGGTTCTGAAAAGAACCGATTTGCAACGTTATATATACAGGGTTATTCACGCTATACGGCACGAAATATTGTGGCCAAAATACGTGACTTTCAAAAAGTTTCACTTTGGGGATATATGGGGGTCTATTAGGGCTACTTTTTAAAATTATTTTCATAATATACAGGGTGTCCCAAAAACCCTAAAAGTATGAAAGTTGTGTTTTTTTTAATGAAACACCCTGTATTTTATTGCATTTTTTGATCCATCTATAAAAATAAGTATGTGTTTTAATAAGGTTTTTATTACATAAACCTTAAGGTTTTTGAATTAATTTGAATTTTAAATTAACCTAATTTTCATGTTTCAAATACTTAAAAAATAATTAAGTTATGCATACCAAATTTACACTGAAGTGTAACAATAGATCATATTTTATTTTCCAAGTATAATAAACTTGACATATTATGCCGGGTGTAAAAAAATTGGAATTAATCAAATGAGAACTTTAAATGGCTATAACTTCATTTATTTAAATGGAACGCTATATTTATTAATTTATCAGCAAATGCACGTTTTAATTACCTATCGAATGGTATTTAAATCTTAAGTGTTAAGTCTTCTCGTTTTTACAGAAAATGCCAAAATATTGTTTATTGCACCGTTTTAGTACTTTTAAAGTAAAAATTTTAATGTATCTAGTTTTCTATCGTATTTAAAAACGTCAGATAATTAATTTAGTCTGTTACTTTAGTTTAAAAAGCCTGTCTTTTGTTATAGTTGTGTTTTTTTGCGTTTTTGTGTTAGATCGTTAGTAATCGTTATTGTTTAAACATGGTTGTTGTATGTCATAATAAAAAATGAAAATTTACACAGATTTTCTTATACTGAGGTTTTTAT
>CAXAKX010001089.1:0-29134 GCA_963969525.1 Ontholestes murinus
AAGAAAGGAGGGTGTTGGATGGGTTATGTAAGGGGTTAAGGGGATGTCTATTTTTGGTGAGTGTACGAAGGGCTGATCGTTCAGATACCTGAATACTTTTAAGAGCGGAAGGATGGGGTTTATAGAACAGGATAGCGGCGTAGTCAAGGAGAGGTCGGCAGATCATCTTATAAATATGTACAGCAGTTTTTGTCGATATTCCTTGATTTTTTTATTTTATAAGTGAGGCTTCTGAAATGCCGAGCTCTCTTCTTGACACTCGCTTTGAGGATTTGGGCGTGTATTTTAAAAGTTAATTTGGGGTCAAAGGTTATTCCAATGTATTTGCAAGAGGGAGATGGTAAAATAAGGTGGTTATTAATGATTATATGGAATGGAGAATTCTGTGGACGGTGAAAAGGGATTAGGAGTTGAGATTTATTAGGATTAATGGTTACTCTCCATTTTGCAAACCAGAGCTGAATGGTATCAATCAGCCCTTGTAATATGTTAAGTGCTTTTTGTAGGGTTAAAGCAGTATCGTCTGCGTATAGGAGCGGGTAGGATGAAGGGTTGATGTATTGTGGATCAGGGTTATAGATATCATGAACATAAATGTTATATAGGGTTGGTGATAGGGGAGATCCTTGGGGAACACCTTGTTATGGAGTAAATGGGCGTGGTAGGGTATTTCGGATTTTAACTTGTAGGAGTCGATTGGATAAAAAGTTGTCAATTAAGTTGAGGAGGTTAGGTGGGATTTTTAGGGAATTGCATTTAAACAGCAAACCTCGATGCCAAACCGAGTGAAAAGCTTTTTGTATATCTAGAAAGACAATTGCGGATTTTTGGCATTCGAGGTGTGCTGTTTGACAGTTAGAGGTAAGAATTGAAAGTGGTAGGGAGATGGAACGGTGTTCAAGGAAACCAAATTGGTAAGGAGGGATATGGTGGGATATAAGGAGCATTAATTTGCTTTTAAGAATGTTTTCGAAAATTTTACCCAAGACTGGAAGAAGGGTAATTGGGCGAAAACTTGACACGTCTGATGTATCTTGGCCAGTTTTAGGAATACATGTGATAATACCCTTCTTCCACTCCTTGGGTATGGTTTGGGACTGGTATATGTGATTGAATATGTGTAGGATGTGTTTATGGATGTTATCAGGGAGGGATTTAAGGATTGCTCTAGGGACGTTGTCATTACCAGGGGCCGTGTTTTTTGCCTCTATGTAGGCAATTAAAATATTCTTCCTCTTTTATATCAACCTCGGGTGTATGGGATGTGGGAGTATTTTTAAAATTGTCGTACCAAGTGTTTACAGTTTTGAAAAAGTCATTGTCAAATACGTCATTAACTGTCATAGTGTAGCTACTGTCAAAATGGTCTGCAAAAGCATTTGCTATCAATTGTTCGTCCGTAATTAAAGAATTTGAAATTGGATCATGTATTTTCTGTAACAAGTCTGTTTTTCTGTATTTGGTCAATTTTTTAATTTCGTCCCAGTATTGTTTTCCTTGTTTGTCGTTGATGTCCTTACATGTCGTAGTCCATACGTCAGTCTTGTATTCTCTTATCAGTATCGTTTTATTTAGTGCATTAAATTTCTCTTTTAATTCGCCGTTATCTGTCAAACGTATGTCTCGGTACAGTTGTCTTTTGTATTTAATTAATCTCAGTATGAACTTTGGGAAGGGTTATTTGTATTCTTTTCTTGTATATGTTGGTGAGTATTTTTTTACAGAGTCTGATAATGTCTTGAGGAATAAGGAAATAGAGGATGGGTTAACTTGCGGATGGGCTGAAATGATGTCATTTAAGTCTTTGGTTACTTTGTCAATGTCGCAGTCTTTATATTTATATATAACTTTAGGGGGGTCTGGGGTAGGAGGTTGTTGTAGGATTGAAAATTGAATGGATAAATGGTCTGAGCAAAGATCAGGGATTAGGACAACATTTTGGAGAAGGTGTTGGATGTTACTTGTACATAACAGGATGTCGGAAGTGGTGGATTGGTTTTGGGACATAATAAATGTAGGAGCAGTATGGATACGTACAAGGTTTGAGTTTGATATAAAAGAGGAAAGCTGCCTCGCTTTTGTTTTATTGATGTTAAAATCCCCAATTATGACAACATGGTCGTATAAGGATGCTTTTGTGAGGATTGTGTCTTCAATGGAAGAGGAGTGATGGATATAAATTAGAAAAAGGTGAAGTATGAAGGATGGAAGTTCAATAGTGCAGTGCAGGCATTCATTCATTATATTATTTATTCTGGGGGGTTGGCTTTCCCTAGCTTAATTCCTGGCCTGGCTGCTACTATTGAACCACCGCGAATGTTTTGGTTAGAAATGGAAGACGGGATTTGGATTGAGGACCAGCTTTTGAAGGAAAAGGGTTTAGTGGTTTTGGTTTCTACCATTAGGGTTACATCTATTGGATTATTGCAGAGGAAATGCTACAGGAGATGGGATTTTCTCGGTAATGAATTGATGTTCGTATATATGAAATTATTGCTAGACATTTCTTACCACCTCTGTGTGACCTACATGGACACCTAAAATTGGTTCCACTGGTGGAATGACGTTCGGCTGGTCCATATCGAACATGACAATATACATTCTATTACCTGAGAAATTTATATGAGTGTCGATATGAAATGAATGAATGAAACGAGCTTTTAATTTATTTAGTAGTGCTTGTCTGTCTGTATTCGAGGGTGGATTAATTTTTGTAGTATATATGTCTATGATATAGTCGTGAATGGTAATGGGAGTCAATAATATCATTCACCCCTTTTAAATCGCCAGGACCGGATGGTGTATATTCTACCTTATTAGAGTGGGGCTTGGTGTAGATACTGTCGACACTGTGGCATGTATTGCAATGCAGCATACTGTACATATATCGGGACCATGGTTTTTATTCCCAAACTAAGAAAAACTGATTACACCACAGTCTAATCATTTAGACCAATCAGCCTCACGTCTTTTCTTCTACAGACCTCAGGGAGGTTGTGCGACAATCATATCACGTAGCAGTGTTGCTTGAACGGGCTGCCAAGAACTTGACCTGAAACTCAGCATTTTTCTAGGTACAAATACTCGGAAATTACTGGAACTGGCAGCCTCGAACAAATCCATTTTGTTTCTCACTGACAGCAAATCAAGTAAAGCAGCGCTGTCGTGGCTAGCAGTATCTTACTGGAGTACAGGCTAGCTCTAGAAAAACTTGCGGCAACCAACAGAGTTATAACATCCTGGATTAAGGGACATTCAAACAATGAAGGGAACGACTATCTCCCAAATACTGAAAGGAAATTTTCCTGATGAACACAAAAAAAATATCTACTCACGAACACCGAAGCTGAGCAGGAAATAGATTGAACTACCAAGAAACAGTTTGCGGTACTCTTACTGGGCCCTGCAAACTGAACAAGCAAAAGATCTCCAGGGCGGAAATGCGAGCAAGAAGTGGAGACCCTAAGACACATCCTCTGTGAATGCGAGTCACTCAAACATTTCAGGTGGTCCATATTTGGAGAAGAGTGGTCAGAGTTTTCAAAGCAGGGCAACACTACATACGGCCAACAACTTCACAAGAAGTTTAGGTTGGTTTGACTAGTAGGAGTCAGAAGGTGACACAAATGACCAACGAATGGTCTAAGTCACATCCTCTGTGAATACGAGTCACTTAAACATCTCAGGTGGTCCGTATTTGGAGAAGAGTGGTCAGATTGTTTAAAGCTGGACAATACTACACACGGCTTACAACTCTACTTCACAAGAAGTTTAGGTTGGTTTGAGGAGTAGGAGTCAGAAATGGTCTAAGTGTTGTGACCAACTGGTTGCCCTCTACAAACATGTTTTTTCTATTAATTCATATAACAAAAATCTGACTACTTGCATTTGCGAAACAAATCTAATCTAACCGAATAACTATAATTTCCTGAATTATTAAATTCAGAGTTAAAATAAAATAAATTAGGACGATAAATGAAATTCACTTTGTTGTTATCACACACGGTTTTTATTATTAGTGCCCGGTTTCAACCAGTTTGAAAATGACCATGTAATTTTCAAACTACAATTCACTAATCATAAAAACCATGTGTGATAACAACAAAGTGAATTTTAAACTGTTAACGGTGGAGGCTTCTACTTTGTTATACATTATTCTTCACAAATAAAAAACTTTTTAACTTTGTTTGTATAACACTGACTTTATTAAGTGACTATAGTTTCGACAATTTTAGCTTGTCATTATCAAACTAGAAGTACTTAAAACTAACAAATTACAGGTATATATATATGCTTAAAATTAAGGTCTTATAACAGCGTTAAAATAATGACAAGCTAAAATTGTCGAAACTATAGTCACTTAATAAAGTCAGTGTTATACAAACAAAGTTAAAAAGTTTTTTATTTGTGAAGAATAATGTATAACAAAGTAGAAGCCTCCACCGTTAACAGTTTAATCAATGCTATTGTAGCTTATAAGGCAAAAAAGTACTTTAAACTACAATTAAAGGTAAAACAAGCATCTTTAAATATCAAATTTCTCCAACAATGCTTAAAATTGAAAGTTACTCCAAAATTTGTGCAAGTGAAAACTACCCTCCAAACAAGAGCTGCAAAGAATGCCATAATATCAGGTGAAAAAACATGGGTAAAAGACGAAGTTAAGTCTTAGTTTTACAAACGAGATATCCTTTTCACCTATATCAAAATTTTGCATTGCGAACTTACATTCCATTTACACCCAGTGGAATTTGATCTCCTGGATGACTACGTCAGAGGAAAAGTCAGCCGTATTTGCCACAAAAAATTTCTGGTCCAGAGGAAGAAACTCCGTGCCCTACTTGAAGAGAAAATGAAGAAAACGGACACCAAGAAGAACCAGTCCACCCATATTCAGACTGATGGAAGTTTTTATCCGAGTTTCGTGAACCATTCCGTAGTGCAGTTTGAAAAGAAGGAAATAGAATTTCTGAAATTAGGCCCAAACTATTCTCCACACGTATCGCATTAGAACATCAAAGATACCTTGATTGTAGAATCAGAACTAGCTCTAAAAGATGTCCCTGACTGTGATTATACTAAATATAAAATAGCTAACTTAATTAGAAAATCAACCTTTAATAATTCAGACAGTTCAGTCATTAAATCAATTAAGAAGAAAATCAAAGATAACAATTTGATTGTCACTAAAGCAGATAAGGGGAATTCAGTAGTTGTACTAGAAAAATCATCCTATATTTCTAAAATCAATGATTTCATACAGGCTTCGGATGTCATAGAATTAAACACAAACCCAACACCTAAATTCCAAAAAACCCTTAAATCCGTAGTTAATGAATCAAATTCAATTTTCACTAATATAAATAAGTATTGGCTATTTCCTATGAATCCCGTTTGTCCCAGGTTATATGGACTATTAAAAATCCATAAAACTAACTTACCTGTTAGACCCGTTGTTTCATTTATTAACTCTCCTGCCCATAAAATTGCATGCCATCTTAACACACTTTATAAAGAATTAACCGATTTTAAGGACCCTAGATCAATTAAAAACTCAAAAGACTTATGTAACGCATTAACAAATTACCAATTCCCTCCTAACCACAAACTAGTATCATTCGACGTATCTAATATGTTTGCTAAAATTCCACCCACAGATTGCTTAAATTTAACAAAAACATCTTTTGATACACTCAACATTAATATTTCAATTAAAACAGAATTTTTAAATATCCTTGAAATCATTTTAAATAACAACTATTTCTCATTTGAAAATAAATATTATAAACAGACAGAAGGACTTGCAATGGGTTCACCTCTGAGCCCATTGCTAGCCGAAATTTTCATGTGCAATTTAACATATATTATTTTAGATTCTCCATTAGGTAAAAACATATAAAAATGTGGTTTAGATACGTCGATGATATATTAGCTTTATTTGTAGGAACGGATAGACAACTAAAACAATTTTTAGAATTTATTAACAACCTCCACCCAAACATAACATTTACAGTTGAATCCGAAACTAACAATAATATTAAATTTCTAGACCTTTCAATAACAAAAACTAATCAATCATTAACATTTGAAATATACCGGAAACCTACTTATACTGATCGAGTAATCCCTAACTGTTCTAACCATCCACTAAAACATAAATTGTCTGCGTTTAATTCTATGATTTTTCGAGCTTTTAGTATTCCACTGTCAGAACAAGCATTTAATTCGGAAATTAGTGTCATAAAAACAATAGCTACTTCAAATGGTTATTCTCCATCAATAATTGATAAATTAATTAATAAATATAAAATGAAAAACTTACATAAATATATATATGCAAATCAGGTATCTCAAAAACATTTAATTTATAAGCCCCTTACCTTCTTTGGTGACATTTCATTAAAAATTAAACATCTTTTGTCGAAGCATAATATAATAGTAGCTTTAAAACCATTTATAAAAATACGCAACACAATTTTTAATCAAAAAACATCATTAGAAAATACTCACAGATCAGGGATATACAAACTCACTTATGAGAATTGTAAGGGAGTTTATATTGGTCAATCTGGTCGTAATTTCAATACAAGACTAAAGGAACATCTTCGTTCTTTTCGGCTTAATTTAATTGATAAGTCATCCTTTGCCAGACATATGATCGAAAACAATCATACTTTTGGTAATGATCGACTGTCAATTATACATTTTGCTGAAAAAGGCCGTAAGATGGACCTCCTGGAGTCTCTTGAAATTTACAAAGCCCGCGCTAATTCGGAAATCCCAGTAATTAACGACCAGGTTGACCTGATATATACCCCCCTTTTTAACGCTGTTTTAAGACCTTAATTTTAAGCATATATATACCTGTAATTTGTTAGTTTTAAGTACTTCTATTTTGATAATGACAAGCTAAAATTGTCGAAACTACAGTCACTTAATAAAGTCAGTGTTATACAAACAAAGTTAAAAAGTGAATTTTATTTATCGTCCTAATTTTTAAAAATGTATCACAAAATAATGGCTTAAAGCATCAACTATATTTTTGATAAAATTCATTTGTTTATTTTTCTATTCTCAATACAACTCTCGTATTACTTATGTAAAGATTTAACTTTCTAGGGGGTGATATTGCTCACCTCTTTGTGGAATAATCGGTCCCTACCGAAGTGTGAAAGTCGGTTATGAACAATCGCGACAAAAGTGCATAGTATGTGCTCGGTCGTTTCATTTGCCAAATCACATAATCTGCAGTTTCCACTTTCCTCCTTTCCCATTTTCCACAAATGGTATCGGAGGCCACAGTGCCCTGTCATGAGTCCAGTGAAAGTTCTTAGCTCGTTCCTTGTGAGTTCAAGCATCTTGTGGCTGTGATCGAGTTTCATGAGTCGTTTTGATTGACGTAGACCTAGTACATTGTTCCAATGCTTGCGTCTTCTCTCCTCTTCACACTTTTGCATCGCCTCTGTTCTGTGCACCATGGGGAGTCCACAAAACAGCTCTGGTCCTACAGGTGGCATTTGCATCTCTTTTTGCACGTTCATCTTTGTTGCCTTTAATATCCCCGTGCCCTGGGACCCTCATGAGGGTCAACGAGTTGTTCTTCGCCAGTTGTGAGAGTGATCTTCGACATTCCCAGACAGTCCGTGAGCCGTGACTATAGGCTCAAATGGCCTTTAATGCGGCTTGGCTGTCTGAGCAGATGTATATATGCGCGCCATTTAAGTGCCTGTCCGTGCATTCTTTAGCGTACATATCAATTGCAATCGCTTCCGCTTGCAAAATCGTGGGCGTCGTACCCAGAGCAATGAAGCTCCTGTGGTTTTGGTTAGGGCCATAAATGCCTATTACAGTACCTTTGGTATTCTTGGAACCATCCGTGTACCAGGCTGATATTCCTCGTCCAAACTCCTTGACTCTCATCAAAGCCGTTTTGGGGTCCTCGATTGACACCTTAATCGCTAATTCGAATTCGAGCTTCCTGGGCATAATGTCCGTTGGTTTGGACAGAAGGACCGGGTCGATTTGCTGCAGTATTTCTAAGTGTCCGGTCCAGTCCCCCGGCAGTGTTTTCTTCCTCTGGTGTAGTCGGAGGGCTGCCACAAGTCCCTCTTTTTGTATTCATCTAGTGGATGGAACGGTGTGAGTCCAATGACTGCCTCCATTCCCGCGGTTGGGGTCGTTTGCATAGCCCCTGTGATGCTTAGACATGCTAAACGTTGAAGCCTACTCAGCTTCTTTTGCGTGTCTAGTTTTTGGGTCTTTGACCACCAAACAATGGTAGCATAGGTGACAATGGGTATCACCGCCGTTCTATACAGCCAATACGTGATCTTGGGCTTTAATCCCCAGGTCTTACCCATAAGCCGCCAACAGGTCCAAAGCGACGTCGTTGCCTTCGCCATGATTTTATCGACATGCTGATTCCAAGTCAGTTTGATATCCAGAATTATACCCAGGTACTTTACTTTGTTGGAGAGATTTATCTCTATTCCATTCAGCGAGGGAGCCCTTATGTGCAGTTTCCTCCTACGCGTGAATGGAACTATGATCGTTTTATTCGGGTTGATACTTAATCCTTCCCGAACACACTAGTTATTGATGCTATTCAGTGCTTTTTACATTAGGATTGTAAGAATGCCTTCATGCTTGCCCCTGATGTCATCTGCATAGCCTTGGGTTATAAAGCCCTTTCCATGCAGTTCATCCATGAGACCATCCATCACTATTGACCATAGTGTTGGGGACAAAACTCCCCCTGAGGACACCCCTTTGTTACAGACATGAATACTGTAGATCCTGCTAGAGAAGCCGTTACTAGTCGGCTTTGAAGCATTGCCTCCACCCAACTTATCGTGGAAGGATATAGTTCTTTATTTATAGCCGCTCGTTTTATTGCAGAGAATTAGGTGTTGTCAAAGGCCCCCTCTATGTCTACAAATATTTCGATTGCTATTTCCTTGTACAGGATGGCTCGTTCTGCCTCTTTAATGAGGTGATGTAGAGCATCGACGGTAGATTTGCCAGCTTGAAATGCGAACTGCTTGGCATTTAAGGGTGTTCTTATAAGTGAGTCACCCTTTATGTGCTCGTCGATTATTTCCTCCATAGCCTTTAGGAGAAAAGAGGTTAGGCTGATGGGTCGATATGATTTAGGTTCATCTAGAGGCATATTGCCCATTTTAGGTATAAATATCACTTTTGCCTCCCTCCACAACCGGGGTATATACCCTACTACATAGCTTGCTCTATATAACTCCCTGAGTCCTGGAGAAATTCTATCCAATCCGCGCTGTTATAACTCCTCTATGGTAGCGATGTTATATTGGAGGCCTTGAAGTTCGGACAATAGACACTCGTTATATCATGTCCAGTCCGTTTTTCATGGCACTCTGCACTCTGCTATTTCGGTACTCCCAGCTTCCATATCGAACGCAATCGTTTGATGGTCCGAGATGGAGGGCTCTGAGAGTAAACGCCATTTTTTTATCAATTGTGCACCGTACGCTGTGGCTAAGGTCAAATCAAGTACCTCTTGCCTTATTGCGTTTATAAACGTGGGTTTGTTCTCCCTGTTTAAGATGTCTAGATTGCTAGCGCATACATAATCAAGAAGGTACTTACCCCTGTTGTTGACATCTGAGCTGCCCCATATTGTGTAGTGCGCATTAGCGTCGCAGCTCATGATAAGATGTTTCCCATTCCTGCGGCACCAGTCCGTGAGGTTTTTTACTGCCTCTGGTGGTGGGTTATCTTCGTCTCCTGGAAAGTAGGCTGAGGCAAATACAATTTGCCTCTTGCCATCTCCCGTTGGTACGTCCACGACCGCTGCCACTAGGTCCTGGGTGGCGAAATGTGGAATGGGACCATAATTAGTATCTTTCCTGAAAATCAGGGCGGCCCGTTCCTGCCTGAGTTAATAGTATTCATACTCGTGGGAAATGAGTAGCATTGTATGTTTATTATACAATATACTATTTTATATTTTTATTAGTTTAGAGAGATATGTGCTTTTATAGGCTAGTGTATTTACTTTTTCAAGGTTGGTGTTTTGATATTTTCAACGCAGCCAACCCTTAAATGTTAAATATCTTACATTCATTTATAACAAATTTAAATCAAATCACGCGAACACTGGTATTACTTCATAATATTAGTGTGCGAACCTAGAATGGAGATGGGAGAAAATTATATTCGCCCCGTTTGCGTTGATAACACAAATGAAGTTAACAATTTGAAATTGAATGTCAATGACAACGGACTACCAATGCCAACCTATACAAAATTCCCCAAATTATGAATCTCTGAATTTTTATTAAAAATGGTATATATAATGCTACACTCGTCGTTTTCTAAGCTTGGACGCGTGCAAAAAAAAATGGGTCTATTGAACTTGTTCTTTAATATACTCATTGTTTACTATAATCAATATCAAAATACACCTATTCAAAATCACTTTATTTTTATAATATTTTGTACAATTCTAAGAGAAAATATAGTAAATAAATGAACAAAATTTTCAACTTTATGAAAAAACCATTAATAATGTGTTGATGCACCACGGTGGATTATACACTCTCTAAGACGACTAGGTACGCTTATAATTAGGTGACTAATATCCTCCTGTGGTATCTCATTCCAAACAATTACTGACGCCTTTCAAAGTTTGAGAGGGGTGCTGCAAGCTAAGGAGTCGTCATGCTTAAGATAAATCCGGTGACCTCGGTGGCCAGGGCAACAAATTGATTTCAGCGTGCTCAAAGAAGTTATAATAATAATAATACTTACCAAAGGTACATGCGTCAATTAAAAAAAAAATGAAAATAAAATAAAATACACAATTAATTATTTAACTAAAGTAATCCATATACGCAATTATCGAGTAGAACGCCTTAGATGCTAACAAACATTTAATATTATTTTTAAAACTTACAACTGACATTTCCTTGTAGCTGATGATGATTATATAGTTTTTTAGCATGAAATCTGGTATTTTGTGTGCGGTTTAGTTGGTTGTAAAGAGGTCTGATTTGATTAGCATTTTGAGTTTTATAATTATTTACATCGTAACTAACTTGATGTGCATCTCTATTACTATGAATGTAGATTATGTAGATAAATGGTAGTGTTAGAGCCATCATTTTAATAAAATATTGTCTCCAGTCTTCAGTATAACTCAAATTATGAATTATTCTTACAGCTTTTCTCTGTGCAAAGAATACATATATAGCTCTAGAGGAATGACCCCATAAGATAACTCCATAGTGAATGTATCGAATAAAATTACTTTTAAAAGTTGCCTAAGAAGAAATAAATACTTATGCATCTTCATTCACTAGTTCATCAGTGTGTGTTTTCCAGGTGAGTTTATTATTTAGGTAAAAGGCCAAGAATTTAACTTTATTAATTAAATCATCATCCCTATTCTTTGAAGTAAATAACATATTGGCATTTTTATTATCATTTAAAACTAGTTTATTTGCCATGAACCATTTCTTTGCCAAAACTTTAAGATTGTGATTTACATTATAAACATCTTAAAGTATTTTCCCTTGGTTTATCAATTTTGTATCACCTGAAAACAGAACATTTTTTTCGCCTATATAATGAGGTAGGTCATTTATATAAATCAGTAAGAAAGTCGGGCCTAACTTAGAACCTTGCAGTACCCCTCTGTTTATAAAGTTCTGTAATTTAATGGTCTGAGATCTGTTTGATAAATATGTTGTCATCAAAAGCTTTTTCTAAATCCAGAAATATAGCTTGAAAAATTCTCTGTCATTAAGTGCAATAAGGCATTGATCAATGAAAAATAAGGTGGCAGTTGTCGTAGATTTTCTGTGTCGTAGATTTTCTGTGTTGACTATTAGATAATATGTGTTTCTTTTTAATATAATCCAATATTTAACAATTTAACAAATCTTCAAATATTTTAGATATAATTTATACAATGGTATACTAATTGCCTTTTTAGATTAGTTAAAATATCTAATATGGGTTCTTATATATATCCTACTTTTTAGTTTCTTAATGGAACCTCTCACCTTAGCGTTAGAGACAGTTGCAAATTTAAAATATAAGGTATTTATCGTGTTTTGACTTCCATTTAACATTAGATCGCTAACATTCATTGCATTATATTCAGTAGTAGGGTTGTTAAGGTACTGTCGAGAAATGATTAGTAAAATCATCTATCGCCGGCATAATATCATAGCAAGTTTCTGATTTATTTTATGATAAGAATTTATTATTTGCCACATGTCTTTGGCTTATTATTTGATGAGCTGAGTCCACTCTTATTTAACTTGCGTACTTCATTATCAATTTCTCGATTCTCTCTTTAATTTCATCTCTAGGTGCTTTGTTTCGTGAAATTTTATTCTCTTGGTACGCTTCCATCTGCTAATTCTGAAGTATTCTTAAGAGTTAATAGATATTTACTATATTTAATAGTCACTATTGTTGGTTTGAGTTTACGTGAAGTGTTTTGTAAATTAAAATAACACACAGTTTATTCCTTACTTCATTTGTGTGTGTTATTTTAATTTATATTTCAACGGAAAAGCAGTAATAATCGTACTGTGTAGATGTTCAAAAACATATTAAATTGATTCTCTAAGGGTAGAAAACTATTATTTATAAATGATCGATCGGTACTTGACAGGTGGTGATATAGATACAATTTATTGTTGACTTCTTCCTACTAGTAGGTATTTTTTAATTAATAATAATAGCATTAATGTATTAATGTTACTGAAAATGTTGTCAATTTTATTATTATATCTAGTAATAAAATTGACAAATGCATTAAAATGTATATTAAAATTTCCCTTTACGATAATTTAGTTTGTCATTTGATCAAATGATTATAGTAAGGCACTGAAACTAGTTAAAAACATATCTACGCTCCCACTTGGAGGTCGATACACATTAACAACGATTAAATTAGGATCTATCAGTTTTATACATGGTACTCCTTATGGTGATACATTTCGCATTTAAATTACTTGAGGTCAGGATAAGTGAGCCTCCATACGGTTGCTGTCTGTTGAAAATTGAAGCTAAGTTATAATTTTTGAAAACAAAAACATCCTTATCTATATCAGTGAACCAGTATTCTGTTAAACGCAGTGATGTAATTGGAGTGCGCATATTTTAGTTCTGACTGATTGAATGTTTAGAAACAGAAAGTGGTGGTTGAATTTGTCACACACTTTGTTATTTATATATTTTGCTTGTTTTTCGGAAGGTAGTATAACAAAGGATTTACATATACCACTTCCGGCCACGTGTTTAAATTTTTAACAATTAAGCAGTCTGATTTTAACTCACTTAATTTAAAAGATGAATATTCTTGGGGTCTTTTGGAGGCCATTTTAGTGCACGACGCGTCATTTATAGAGGATAAGTAACTCATTAGTGACTCAATTGATTATTCAGTATCCAATCCGCTTATGTAAAAATGAGAGCGATTTTTTCTCTTTGATTTCCAGTGGCTCCTTTACATTGCCCATTGTTGGGGTCCTGTTCCATTTACGTCTTCTTTCAACTAACTTGAAATCATCTACATGTTCCAAAGCTGTAGACGCAGTATTGGCGACTGATTTGTTCTTCTCCGGAGTACTAATAGACTGTATTATATTTGTAAATTTCCCCGAGCGCGAAGATGCAATTTCATTGTATGCAACTTTATTGGCACATTGAACATTATCTGATTTCTTCTCGCGGGTCTTTGTTTCCGTATTATTTACAGATTTCTCATTTTCTTCGGTTTTACATCGGTTTTTTTCTTACTAATATTCGGGGAGGTTAGAGTTTTAATTATCCCTTTAGATTATTGTATTATTTAAATGAACGATTTTACCATTTAGTGTTTTTACTTGCATTTTCAGTTCCTGGAGTTCGCTCCGCATTCCCAGCACCAATTGAAGGCAGATCCTTTGAATACCCTGCTTCTCACAGCGATGGCACGCCACAACGCCGAATTTATCTTCATTTTTGATACACTTTGCATGGTAGTCTGTAGCACAGATTACACACATTTTCTATTAGTTCGACAATAGTTCTACTTAAATCACTTTCAGATAACGAATGTTGATCACGGTTCACCATCTTTTATAACTTCAATTGTGGCTTTTGCAATGCGCGGGCGAGCATTTTGCTGCTGAAAAGTTGAATTTGGCAATGCTTGAAGATAAGGTAGAAGATGAGGTTCCAGAATTTTTTGCATTTAACAAAGCAAGGATTCTCCATACCATAACCAACAGTGTGATGAACGTGCCTTTCGACAAAAAATTGTGGATTTACTTTTTCACCATGTTTTCACCTTCTGACTGTGGCCCAGCCATCATGCATCCATAAACAGAAACTAAATTCGTCACTAAACACTATATCATTCCATTCTTGGTCCCACACCAATCATCTTACTATCGTATCTAAACTTCTGTGCACCCTGTCTCTAATTTCTCGGAAAGAAAGTCCAGCCTCTCTAAGTCCAACTATCCACCCTCTATCAAACTTAGAAAGTTGATGTAAAATTTCGCTTCTTTACAACTTGTAAAAAATAATAAAAGCTTAGAACCTCACTCAGTGAAATTAAAATTGTTACTACAATATTAAATTTTACCTTGTGCCCCAATAAATAAACAAGTTGAATAAAAAACAAAAACTTCTGATTCAACTGAATTTTTAATTGTTTTTTCTTCTCACCAAGTTAAAGAGTCTCCGGGGGTTTTCGCAACAAGTCGGTTCTGATACCTTAACTCGAGCAACAAACATATGCTTAAAATGTAACATTCCGGCTTACATTTTTACCAAGATAGTTCTCTAATTCGTTGCTCGTGTAAAAAGTTTTATTAATTTGAAATGAGTGAAATATCTGAAAAAATACGGTATGTGATGCTATTTTTTTTAATTTTGCAACTGGTGGAGCAAGACCGACACACAAGCTGTCGCGAAGTAGCGGAGGAGCTATACATGAGCCATATGACAATTCAGAATCATTTTAAGAGAGCAGGCTACAAAAAGAAGCTCGATGTTTGGATACCACATGAATTAACGGAGAGAGAGAAATTAACATCAGTGATATGTTGTTGAAACGAAACGAAATCGACTCTTTTTTTAAATGAATGATTACTGGTGATGAAAAAAAAGCCTGAATTGATGACAAAAAAGTTACTTTTGAGTGTTTGGTGGTACTGAAAGGGAATTATCTGTTATGAGCTGTTGCAACCTGGCGAAACTATCAATTCGGTCCTGTACTGTGTATAACTCGACTGTTTGAACGAAGCAATCAAAGAAAATAGACCAGAATTTGCCAACAGAAAGGGAGTTTTCTTTCATCATGACAATGCACGGCCACACATATATACACTCGGAAAAAAATGACGGAACTTGGTTAGGAAGTTTTGATGCATCCACCATACAGCCCGAACCTTGCACGGTCTGATTATCATCTGTTTTAATCTCTGCAAAACTCCCTTGATGGTAAGACATTGGCCGACCGAAGCGCCGCTGAAAATCACTTGGCTAAGTTTTTCGCCGATAAACCACAGGAATTCTACACCTATGGAATTATGAAATTGTCAGATAAATGGCAAAAGATCAAAATAATAATGATTAATATGTACATGATTGAAATTGATTTTCAACAAAAAATGTTTGCTCAATTCGTGCATATGCACGAAAAACCGCGGAGACTTTTTATATGACCCAATATAAAATTTTATCAAAATAAAATGATTTATACTGGGTGTTTGGATTTCTATGTCACTTAGTATATACCGGGCGGTGCGTCGACAAACCATAGGAAATTCAATGTATTTTTATAAAAACTAATAACAATTTATTTTCTCCCCAAGTCATTTTTGAAAAAAATACAAGAATTTTGTAGATATTAAAAAAAAATATTCATAGTACAGTACAATTATTTTAAACCAAGATATTTAAAATTATAATAATATAATTTCGACCTATTTTTTATAATTTAAAATGCATGCATGCTTGAAAGACAGGTTTTTCATTACAGGAAATTTTTTCGATCACGATTAATCGATTGGGCCGCAAAACTAATAAATCGCCCATTAAAATTAGTTTTCGAAAATAAGGGAGCTGTCTCAACAATTAAAAAATTGGCAACAAACTTAAAGAATCGTTGCCTACTATTAATATAATAGCAGATTTAACTCTCGCCCAACGTCAAGAGTTCAAGAATCTCAATACTGAATTGCTGAATCGCAAAAATAACGGTGAACCTAATACATCATTCCTCAAGTGATTTACGGCCAACAAAGAAAGACATCACTGAAAACTATGTGTTTACTACCATAATCGGGGTACGAACACAAAGCTAATTGACATAATGCATAATGTTAATGCAACTGTGCATCTTACGATTTAATCATCTTTATCGAAACTTGGCTGGATAGTACAGTTAATGACAGTGAACTTGGTTTCGAAAATCATATCATTTTCCGTGTCTGATTTTATACAGAATTAACTTAGAAACAAATTTTAATAAGGATTTATTTATAAGAGTTAACAATAATTCTATAATAAATCTCGTGTCATTTAGCACAAATCAACTCGATGCCAAATTCAAGGGATGTATTGTTGGATTTATTTTTTTGCAATTTAAATGGAATTAATGTGTGACAGAAGATGTGCATTATTTAATGATATAGTTCACCATACCATTGATACATTCGTTCCTAAAAAAAGTAAAACATACCCACTACCCAATCTGGTTTAACAGTGAACTGCGAACTTATAACATTGATTAATGACAAGAAAAGGCACACCTTCGATATAAACAATCTTCTTGCTCTGATAGCTATGAAATATTTTCTACACTTAGATCACGCTGTAAGAATTTATGTGAATCCCTACAGAAAACATATTTATTTTATATAGGAAAGATTTTTTTTTACTCCGAAAAGGTTTTGGTCAGAGAGAGAGAGAATAACATCTTTATTCGAACATAGATATTTACAAAATTAAAACATTTACAAATGATATATAATGTGTTAGTCTGTCCGTTTGGGCTATCGACCATCGGTCTTTCTGCCCTGTCTTGACTCTAAGTTATGTGTGAAAAATAAATATCTTTGCTAGCTAGCTTAACTGTCTGGGTGATTCGAACTAATGAATTGATGTAAGGTGACTGAAGGGTGTTTAAATTTAGGTGGGATAAGGGGATTTCGTGGAATGCAAAATTTATTAAGAAGGGTTACATTGAAAGGATTGTTAGCAAATTTACAACTGAGGCTATATATACGTAGGTTTTGGTCATTTGTTAATGAATATAGAAAAAAAAAACAATACGTATCCAAAGTGTAAGCGATTCTATGATCGTACATCTGATAATGGCAGTAATTGTGTGCATTTATTTGCAAATTATTTTATATTTTCATACTTTTAATTATAATTACTCAGTCAACAGTTTGTTTATTTATATTACGATGTTTGATATTTTTAATGCAATTAATAATTTAACAGATAGTTTCAGCTCCGGTTCAATTCAACTCAATTTAATTTACGGAAATCACCTTTTTACAAAATCAATAGACAAAATGGTGATGTGGCCATCATAGTACTTTCCCTATATTTTTCTCGAAAACTATGAGATTTACGCAAAAATGTTATTCTTAATAATATGTGCACTTTTGAATTCTCTACAATTATTTGTTATATAAATTTTATGTAACTCCAATAGTTTATTAGAAATTGGCAAAAAATGTCAAAATTTTCAATTTTTTTTTTTTTTCTCAAAAGTTAAGAATTTTATGAAAAATATGTTCGAATAAAACTAGTTCAGTTTTTTATTACCTTTAACTTTTGTTTGAACTATTTTTTAAAATTTTTCATATTTAGAAAAATAAAACGAAAAAACAAAAAAACGCCTCGAGTAAACATCCACTTCCAATCTATGAATGTTTACCAAAAGCTTTTCAGTTCCAGTTTTTAACGATAAAACCTTAAGTTTGAAGTTTCATCTCAAACAGATTATTCGTTTTTGAGATACAGCGCCCACCAACGGACACACAGACAGACACACACACAGACGCAAATTTTTTTTTTCCAGAAATTAGTGTTTTGGGTTCAGGTGACCCCAAAACGGATATTCCGCAAAAAAAAAAATTTGAAAAAAAAATCACGAAAACAATAGTCCCCCTATATATACTATATAGGGAAACTAATTATTACATATAAGAATAATAAGTACAGACGTACTATAAAAGAACGGTACACACAAAAAACAAAAATTAAATTAAATTAAGCAAACAAAATAAAGTAACCCAAGTGGCTCGTTATGGCAATACTCGAATAGAATAAAAATATACAGGGTCCTGCAACAGTGCGTCGGGCTTTCCTAGCGCCTTTCTCGTAAGAGATAGAAAAAAATGTTTTGTATAAAAATTTATTGAATTAAAAATCTCTATGCCGTAAAATTATTTTCAAATATACAAGGTGTCCCAATTTTGCGGTATAACAAAAGCAAACATTTTTTTAATGGAACAAACTGTATATTTTTTCATTTTCTAATTTTGATAATATTTTATAACTTGAACCTTTTTTTGGTTTTTAATTTCGATATGGCATTTCCGAGTTATTGACGTTTTTCTGAAAAAAATGTAAAAAGCGGAGGTTCACAAAAAATTATTCTGATGTTCTATTTAAAATTTAAGAAATTTTCTTTTTTCAATGGTTGGTCATAAGTACTGTTTATGTACCAGTGTTAAAAATTTTCACTTTTGAAGAAGCCTGCCTTTGTATCAGACACGCTATTTTCTAAAATTTTAAATTGTCGTAACTCTTTTTTTTTTAATGGAATCATATATTTTTTTTTAATTTCATATTATTCTGCATCTAATTTCCTACAAATAATATTAAGCATACCCTAACAAAGTAATGACATCGGATAAATTGTTGCGGTGGAGCCGGGATTTAAAAGTAGTAAAAGAAGGATTAAATAAAACAAAATTGTTATCTTTAACTAAAACGTTTGCATAGCGCATCATACGCACAACGGGCTTATTATACATACCATATAGAGTGAGATGGAAAGCAATTCGAAACAATGGATTATGATGTGACTGAGGTCCACGTGGTATTTTAAAATCCAGGCATCTAATTAATTCACTACACTCTATAAGACCGTTAATAAGTTTATATAAAACTGATAAATCCAGAAACCTTCTCCTGTATACTAACGACTTAATATTAAGCTGCATTAGCATTGAACTATGGCTAAAATTTGTGCATCTACCACCCATTCTAAAATGCATAAGTCTTAAAAATTTGCCCTGAACACGTTCCAATTGAGTGACGGCATTTTTGGTATAGGATGACCAAACGCTCGAGGCCATTCCAAATGTGTGTTGAATCGTAGAGTCGGTAACGTTGCAAAATATAATTATTCGAACACAATTAGTACCTAATAACAGAGGAAATTACACATGAAAAAAAGAAAAACAGAGGACACGCGCTTCACCTCACAGGGTCGTTTGTGAAGACTTTGTGAGAACAAACAAGGTAGACCATGGAAGAAAATATAGGAAAATAAAGAATAAGGAATAAGAGATGAATCAAATATAAGAACGTATTGGATTTAATTTAATAGGTAAAGATAAAAAGCTAAGTTCAATGACCGTACGCAAATATTTTTGCGAGCCAAGGACGTGTCGCGAGTAGTCACGATGGAAATTTACTGAATTAAAATATCCGATATACCGATATAAATTTGATGCAATAATATGATTTTCACTCACCATATATATGAGGGTAAACGTTTTCACCAATACAATTTTTACAATTATTTAATAAATATAACCCACTAAAAAATCACTTTAAATGCAGAGCACATTTGCACGCAACCGCATCGATACTTACATATATCTCCTATCAGGGGACTGAGTAAATAGTGGTACAAAAGGAGTGACGGCCCTTTGACTACACAGAGAAAGACACCACTGCCGGGGCACTGGACATAGCACTTAGAAATACTGCAACAAATCGACCCGGTCTCCTGTCCAAATCGACGAACATCATGCCCAGGATGCTCAAATTCGAATACTGTTTAAGGTATTGATTGAAGACCCCAACACCGCTTTGATGAAAGTCAAGGAGTTTGGTCGAGGAATCAGCTTGGTACACGGATGGTACCAAGAATAACAGAGGTATTGGAATAGACATTTATGGCTCTAACCAAAACCACAGGAACTTCATGGCTCTGAGTATGACACCCACGATTCTGCAAGTGGAAGCAATTGAAATTGATATGTGCGCCTGGATAGGCACCTAAACGGTGCGCATATTTACATTTGCTCAGACAACCATGCCGCACGAACTGTTTGGGAATATCGACGATCCCTCTCCTAACTGTCGAAGAACAACTCGTTAATCCTCATGTGGGTTCTAGGGCACGGGGGTATCGAAGGCAACGAATTGGCAGATGAACTCGCCAAAAGAGGCGCAAGGGCCACTCCTATAGGACCAGGACTCCCCCTGGGACACAGAAGAGAGGTGGTACAAAAATGGGAAGAAGAAGACAAGAAGAAGACGTACTAGAACAATGTCCGAGACCTACGTCAATCAAAACGATTCGATCACAGCCATAACGTGTGTTGAACACACAAGAGATGACCCTATATACGCTATAACCTATAACTGAGTTTCTGGTTACCTCAGCGATATAAAAATACTATGTAAAGTTGATAACCATGCATCGAATGTAATTAATGTTACTTCGGGTGTATTTTTATTTATTAATGATATTTCTTCTAATTTTGTTTCATGTAATTTTCTTATAAACGCTGATTACCTTAATATTTTTAAAACAATGATGACTCTTATACTTTGCAGAATGATATTTCTTCTCTGGTTAATTGATCTCAATCAATTAATTTTAAATATAAATAAATGTTTCATTATTCATCATTTTTTTACGCATTATATTAGATAACTAAGGACCTTATTATTCTTTTCGACAAAAAAATAAGATTTAAATTCTTGGTTTTATTAATTTCTCGTCTTCTACCATACGTCACTTTTATCTTTCATTAGTTTGTCCATTATTAGAATATGCTTCACTTGTAAGTTCTTACCTATGTGATAATTTTGCGATAGAACCAATCCAAAACAAATTTTTAAGGCTCTATATGTACCATGCCCAAATTACTTTAGATTATTTTATTTTAGCACCGTACCTGAAAATTTGCATAGATCGGGTCATATATTTAGAATGCGGTTTCACCCAACGAATTATGGAATGAACGGCCCTTTATGCTGTGGAATGAAAATTTTAATTCTACATCTCACAAAATAGATATTTTTTATGTACCCTGCCACATTATTCGGAGACGTGGTATGTTCCTCTTTTCTTGCAATAATTTAGAGTTTATTCGATTAGTTAGTATATGTATTTATCATGTTCATGAATCTAGTTATAATTTAGCATATTTCCGTATAGGTTTTGTTAGTGTTTTGTGCAATATGTAAAACTTGATTAATATTATTAGAGAGTGAGAGAGAAAACGTCTTTATTGTAGATAGATTGCAATATATAATTATAGTAATTATTATGTTTCTTCGTCCTCTTTTTTGATATCGACCGTAGGTCTTTTAGCCTTAAATATTATTATTATTATTATTAATATCTAAAATTAGTTCGCTTGGGCTTTGTTATAATGATTTTAAATCGCATAATAATTGAGAATAATGAACTGTTTTTTTGAAACAGTGATTTTAATTTAACATTTATTGCATCCCAGCTAGAAAATCATGTGTTTATCCAACATAGTTCGTTTCTATTTCCAACAAATGTTTTTTTATTAAAAAATAGTAATAGGTAATTCTGTTTCTGAATCTAAATTGGAATTTTCGACAGATGTAGAAGAATGTTTAATTGTGCAATTGTTTAATTCTATTCCATCAAGCTTCATTAATTGATATTTAGTATACTATAATTATAATAAAAACGAATTTGCCATTTATCATAAACCTACACACATAGACTCAAATATACATTTCAATATATACTTGCATACCTATGTCAACCGATAACATCGATAAAGTATTAAGCATTATTTTAAAAATTGCACAAAACAATGGTTATCCGATAAATTTAATAGAGAATATTTTAAATAAAAATCTGAATAAACAATCAACGAAATTTATCCAAACATACAATTAAAAATATATAAAACTTTTATATCCTGTCCTGTGAATGATAGTACACCGGACAGGAAAGCCACATAATAAGCAAAATTTAGAACAAACAATAGTTATAATCAAAAACAATAAAGACAAAACAGAACTCAAAAAACACAATGGGATCTACATGCTAACTTGAAGTGACTGCTCGAAAATATATGTAGGACAGTCTTGAAGACCCATAATGGATAGGGTAGAAGAACATAAGATGGATTTTTAATATAAGAGAGTAAAATCAACATTTGCCACCCATCTCATGACAACTTGCACAGGAAACTATATTTCATGTAGAAAGAAAAGAAAGAAAACTAGACGCCCTAGAATTCATAGAGATAAATCGTTGAAAATAAACAGGACAACTCCTAAATGATCAAGTAGAAATTTCAAAATCCCCACTATTAAATTTGTTCACCACCCGAAAATGTATAAATATACTCTTTAAACGTTTGTGTCTAAGTTACAACACCTAATAGTGCATTTAAAACGAACTTTCAACAATCAATACAATCTGTCCATACAATCAAAGTAAAATATTGTATTCTTATATTATATAAAAATCTATTAAACAAAACAAATAATGTAATATAATTAAAACCTAGAGTATCTAAATTCCATTCGAATTCGAAAAGATTGTACATATTTATTACTAAATTGTAATTAAAGTATTATCACTTTCTTCACAAATTGTTTTTATTGACTAGGTGTACATTTTGAAACACGAAGTGTTCTTTATCAATAGTTAAAATGACATTTATAGTTTTATAGTCAATAAAAACAATTTGTGAAGAAAGTGATAATACTTTAATTACAATTTACAATAATCTTCACGTAACTTAAAAAAAAACTATATTTATTACTATTTATAGTGCTTAGACAAAACATTTAATAACTGTTATGATGTTTTGTGTTATAATAATGAACAATAATATATTCACTAAGTCAGGCCTAATTGTAAACTTTTGGATATAGATAAGTTTTATTTTGTTGCGATAAGTCTATGATTTAATCATTTAATTAAGAGCTTTTTTCTTTACGGCGACTTTGTATCCTTGTGAATCAAGGAACATGTAAATAGATATGTTCATTTTTTAAAATTACCTTTACCACATGGTATTATATAAGGGTTTTTACTCTGTCTTTACAATAAAAACATGTATATCTTGGTTTAATATTTAAATTGATTAAATAAAATTATGTACTGTTATCACTTGACGAAATATCGTGACCAATCACCCGCTCTGATTTTTTATGATTTATGGCGGTGATCCCTCCAAAAAGAAAAGGATCCTCTCAACGGAGTCGCGGGGGGCGTTCACTTGAAAAACTGACGTATCATTGTCTACACAATGTAAATGGTTTGTTTGTTTTTTAATTACTTAAATCGAATGCCTGGGATGCTGATGGCGGATGGTGGACGAAGCTTTCTCAGAAGTTGTCAGTACAGGCGAAAACGTGCTTCGCCGTTGCGCGTCTCCTTATTCAATACTTTGCATTGGGCATTCGACCGCGGACATAATTGGGAATGTTTTTCGATAAGAATTTTCATGAAGCTGAAGAATGCCGTAATTTACCTACCCATTGCTATCCCCTTTCGTCCAGTTTGCTCCGACGAAAAAATAAAGTGCTCTTGATGGAACATCGGTCATCCGTCTTGCGATCACACAAGAAGCGGCAATTAGTTGCCATTAAGAGAGAAATGACGCTTTTTATTCGAGCTGATAAGAACATATTTGCGAATAAAATGTGGGATCAATAGCGACCGGTTAATTATTTTAAGTGCCTGAATCCTTTTCTGTATAACTGCAATTGAGGGCCTAATATATCGCTTATTTCATTACATATGCATTTTATTATCGGATGTAGAACATGTATTCTGCATGGTATTGATATTGCTTTACAAATATTTTAGTTATTTATAGGTAATTATAAAAATAGCAAATAACTGCTTGAAATATTAATAATATGTTACCAAGTTCCACTTAGTACTAATTATATATTTGCTTGTGTCCTTATTGATTATTTTTGTTTTTGCTTTAATTATTTCTTCCATTACAAAAACCGCACCTATTTCTTACAGTTTGAAAAATGTAATGTATTTAGTCTTGAGATTTTATCTTATTTTTCCAATCTCAAAAAATATATAAAAAGCACATTAAGAGAATATAAAAATAAGGTTTTTAGTTCATTGTTTTATTAAACTTTCTAAAAACAATTTAAAAATACAAAAACTAAATAAACTAAATTAAAGAAGAATATAATTGTTAGTATTTATAAAGGATTTGCTTTTTATTGCTTTCAAAAAATCACAAAATAAAAACATTTGTTTTATTTAAAAAAAACAACAATTCCTAAATAAAAATACGTAATATTTTCAGAGAATTATTATTAAATTAAAAATACAAAATGGTGATGTGGCCATCATAGTACTTTCCCTATATTTTTCTCGAAAACTATGAGGTTTACACAAAAAAGCTATTCCTTATAATTTGTGCACTTTTGAATTCTCTACAATTATTTGTTATACAAATTTTATGTAACTCCAATAGTTTATTAGCAATTTGCAAAAAATATCTGAGTCCATTGCACTGATTTCTGGAAAAAAAAAATTGTGTCTGTGTGTCTGTCGGTGGGCGCTGTATCTCAAAAACTAATTATCTGTTTAAGATGAAACTTTAAAATTAAGGTTTTATCGTTAAAAACTGGAACTGAAAAGTTTTTGGTAAATATTCATAAACCGGACTTGGATGTTTACTCAAAGCGTTTTTCGTTTTTTGGTGATATTTCTCTAAATATGAAAAATTTTAAGAAACAATAAAAAACTGAACAAGTTTTATTCGAACATGTTTTTCATAAAATTTTTAACTTTCGAGAAAAAAAAATAAAAATTGAAAATTTTGACATTTTTTGTCAATTGCTAATAAACTATTGGAGTTATGTAAAATTTATATAACAAATAATTGTAGAGAAATAAAAAATGGACAAATTATTAAGAATAAACTTTTTGCGTAAACCTCATAGTTTTCGAGAAAAATATAGGGAAACTACTATGATGGCCACATCACCATTTTTTACTACATATGTTTTTTAATATCGTAAAATTTTTAGAAATATTAAAAAATTAAATAAAATTGCAAAGAAATGTTTCCAATTAGATTTTTCTTAATTCTGTGTAATGTAAATTTCCATACTTTAAATTTGACACTATTATTAGATAATACATATTTAAGTAATACTGATTGGAATTAAGAAATATTAAGTAATAGTGTAAATAATTGAGTTTCTACTTTTAATAATATTATATATTCCGTTTTAATGGTTTAACAATGTATTATTAATTTAATCAAAGCTAAGAAACTTACTCATTTGCTTGAAAGAACTATGTATAGATCTTAATATAAGTTGTTTGGAAAAAAATGCAACAAACTTAACAGTCTTTAACAATATTGAAATTGAAAATATTTTAGTTTTTATATTATGGTATTTTTCTCAATCTCGAACGTAATAATTTCTGCAGAATTAACCACTGAGTCTCAGGTATAAATTCGGATTATCAGTCAATTATATTTCATTATTGTGTCAGTTGCCGTACATGCCAGCTGTACAGATGAAATCGAGATATCGAAACACGTGTCTGCAGATGATTATAATCTTGAGTGTTAAATCAACGTAAATTCATTTCTTGTTCTAAATTTGTCATACCCTATTCAATCATAAACTGTTTTTTTAACGTAGATTTAATGATTTTTATTTTATTTGACAGAACTCAATACATTCAAACTAGTGTTTATTTGATAGCCTTGCTATTTGTAACACGCAAATTACTTTTGTATAATAATTAGAAAGAAACACGAAAATATTTCGTAAAATCTACAACAAATGAGTCTTATTAAGACTACAAGAAACAAATCACTTTTGAAACAACTACTTCTCTAGCTAATACTTCGACAGATATTGAATGATACAAAAGTAATTTGCGTGTTACAAAATAGCAAGGCTATCAAAGCAACACTAGTTTGAACGTATTTCTTCAAACTAGTGTTGCTTTGATAGCCTTGCTATTTTGTAACACGTATTTCTTCAAACTAGTGTTGCTTTGATAGCCTTGCTATTTTGTAACACGCAAAAAAATCTCTCGTTACACTTTTCCACAATAATTTAACAACATTTAGATCTTGAATCAAGATTCACTGCTCAGTTCTTTATGATTTTGGCTTTTATAGGGTCGGTAACTATAAGCTTACACTTGATTTTAAATGTACCGTTATCCTTGCAACACATTTGTTACATTTTCTTCAGATTTCCTCCCTTTATTCCTAACAATATGTTCATCGTTTACACAAACATTGTCCTTAAATTTCTGATCAATTCTAATAATTGTTGATTGGCACGCCACTGGACAGGCTTCAAAATTTATACTAAATAAGTCGCAAATGCCCACCAAAACTCAATTTGATGATCTGAACTTTTTCTTTTGTGCTGTAAGCACTTATTTTGAATTAAATTATTTGTTTGTGGCTTAATCAATTTAGATGACAAACACTGACATTTCATAGCAACTACTATTTTGAGGATTTTATTATCGAATATTTCTTCACACTTTTTAAGCTATATTTCGATTAAAACTAAAGATAAAACAAAAATAAACCCTCTAAAATAATCTTAGTAGATAAAGGAATCATTCTAATTTTATTTTTATAATTTTCGTTCAATAATAGAGATACAAACTGCAATTGAAAATTTTACATGGGAATTCCCTATGATGCGTCTTCAAACGGGACTCACGGTATATTGGACAGACATCTCAAAAACTTAACAACACAAAAGTGACATAAAACGTAAACCTCGTTCTACTGGTGTGAGTGTACACTGTAATGACACTGACCATTCACCAGATTACGACAACGCGAAAGTTGTGTGCTCTGAACGTAATACTTTTAAGAGATGTTTCCTTGACATGTGCCATATACAAGCACAAAAACATAGTATGAATTTTAAAAAGGACATTGATGGCCTGAGCAATATCTGTAGTAATTTATTTTCTTTTCAGTAACGCTCATGTTTATTTGATTTCAATATCTATTATCCTAACTTGTTGTCTAATAATTTTTTCTTTACGTAATAACATAATTTTCATCTTGTTCCCTCTATTAGGCTACTTTTACAACCCTTATTCTTATATAATTTCTTTCTTTCTGCTTTCTTATTTACTTTTTATTTGATCTTTAATCTTCCAACTGTCTCTGCCTCTTTTTGTTTTTCTCTTTCACTTTTCTACTCAATTCTTTCACCTCTATTTACTGAAGGTAATATTTTCTGTCACAACCACCTCTCACATCGCGTAGCAGGTCCGTACCTCGGTGTTTCACCATACGGTGGGATTTGCTTTTGTGTTCTCGCTCCCTGCTTGGTTGCTGAGGTCTAACCACCTCAGTGACGGACTGGGGAACGGCACTGCTTGTTCCACCCTTGGCTTGTCTCATTCCGATCATTATCGAGTGTTCTGCTTGGGGTTGCCTGAAATTGGGGGGTTATTCCACTCCCAATATTAAGGGTATCTCCCTTGGGGTTCTTACTCAGGGGTTTGATATGTCGGTTACCCTCTTCAACTTCTCGGACCCGGGTTTAGGTTTTTCCTGCGTGAATCGTACTTTCGTGCGTTCGTTAGGACGAAATTTCGATGTGTCGAACATTCCAACGCTGACTTCACAGTCTATTTGCGGAAGACGGACCATTTTGTGTTTGTCTACCTTCAGTAATTGTTCTCTTATCTTTTTACATCATGTTAATTCTATCAATTTAGTTCAATTTTAAATTTCAAATACTTATAATGTTTCGGTTTAATTTAACTCAAAATTCTATTAGTTGAGTTTTCCAAGACGTCTTCAGTTTTAACGATAAGGAATCATAATGGGAAAGAACTTAACCTCAAAAAATCTTGCTGCGGCCACGTGGTTCATTTAGTCTTTAGTTTATGTCATTATTTTATTTTATTTTAAAATGTAACTTTATAATGTTAAAGTTGTTTTTAATGTTAACATTTTAAATTTTAATTATATTATCAGACCTCTTATAAATGTTACTTTTAGGCTCTGAGGATGCATACATGTTTTATGCGAAACGTCAGCTTGTGTACATATAACAATATAGTGGACTAGAGCACAACCACCATCGTGTATTCTTTGCTCCCTACACTCTAACACACTACATTGGACTTTCTCACCCGTTAACCTCAAAGAATTGATATTCTACTACGTCCGTTACCGTTGGAATATTATATATATATATATATATATATATATATATATATATATATATATATATATATATATATATACCGTGTGTCCCGTTTGAAGACGCATCATAGGGAATTCCCATGTAAAATTTTCAATTGCAGTTTGTATCTCTATTATTGAATGAACATGATCAGAATGAAATTAGAATGATTCCTTTACCTACTAAAAATATTTTGGAGGTTTTATTTTGGTTTCATCTTCATTTTTAGTCAAAATATACCTTAAAATGTGTAAGGAAATATTTGATAATAAGATCCTCAAAAATAGTAGTTGCTGTGAAAAGTCAGTGCTTGTCATCTAAATTGTATAACCCACAAATAAATAATTAAATTCAAAATGAGTGCTTACAACACAGAAGGAAAAGTTCAGTGCTTTGAAAAGTCAGTGTATAACATCTAAAATTACAGATGGCGAGTTCAAAGGCACAAATTCATTATTCTTGTTGAAACGAGTTAACTCAAAGGTACAATTGTCCGAAACAGAATAAAACTCTTTTTAGTATTTCTCATTTATTTTCTACAAAATTTTAAAACAGCATCCAGTTAAATTATGATTATTATACTATTCCAAATTTAGAAAAAATGCTTTTGTAAAGAATAAACATAAAGTAAAACCAATAAATACTTTAATTT
>CAXAKX010001090.1:0-15492 GCA_963969525.1 Ontholestes murinus
GTATGAATTTTTAATGAACCTAATTAGGACTGAAATTTATTACAATGGATTAACTAAATATGCCGATCGGATTAAGGTGCGGTGTTTTCAGAAGAGGTACATGTCATTATAAGAGCTTAAATAATGGCGAAGAAATTAAATCCGTCTGCTCATTAAGCAGATTAGAATTAATGTTCTTGCTTTGGCGGTATATCTCTAATGACTCCAAAAGATTAAGCCTTTGGCCTTTATTGCAAAAATGTAAAAGTTTTAAATTATCCATATGTGGAAATGAATGACAGGTAGGAGTTTTGAAAAGAGATACAATGAACATTATAGAGCATTCAGACTTAGACATACAACAAGTTCTTTTTCAAATCATTTCTTAGAGTGTAATCATTCATTTCCACATATGGATAATTTAAAACTTTTACATTTTTGCAATAAAGGCCAAAGGCTTAATCTTTTGGAGTCATTAGAGATATACCGCCAAAGCAAGAACATTAATTCTAATCTGCTTAATGAGCAGACGGATTTAATTTCTTCGCCATTATTTAAGTTCTTATAATGACATGTACCTCTTCTGAAAACACCGCACCTTAATCCGATCGGCATATTTAGTTAATCCATTGTAATAAATCTCAGTCCTAATTAGGTTCATTAAAAATTCATACCTCCCCTATAAATTGTTAACACCCTGTATTCTTCTTCATTCAACACTTGATAATGACCTGCAAAGGTCGAAACTATAGTTGTGTCAAAATTGATAATATATTGTAAACTTTGTTTGTGTATATTATACAATAAATAGTGGTATAAAAACTTAAAAACTATTTTCATTTAACCTTTTTTAATAGAAATTAATAATTTCAAGAGAGGAAACATTTCGTAAATCTACAATAATAAGTTTTATTAAAACTACAAAACAAATAAGTACTTCTCTGTCTAATAACACGATATTGAATTATTATTATTATTAGTATCGTATATTCAAATTATTTAATAATAGTTAGAAAAACCATGAAAATATTTCGTAAAATCTACAACAAATGAGTCTTATTAAGACTACAAGAAACAAATCACTTTTGAAACAACTACTTCTCTAGCTAATACTTTGACAGACATTGAATGATACAAAATTTTATTTTATTATCAAATTATTTGTTATTATTAATTATTCAAAATATTAATATTTAAGTATTACATGTTTTGACATTACAATATGTTATTGGTATATAGTTTATAAGACAGTCGAATTCCTGAAAATATGGCATTCGCATAAAATTTATCACTTGTCGCTAATATACGATACATATGTTATAGAGTGTAAATATAGGTGACATACATACATAATATAAATAATAATTGTCGTAAATGATATATAGAATAGTATATTATATTAAATTAAATAATAACTTGTAATAACTTTCTCCACCGTTTATTTAATTTAATTAATATATCTTCACGTAATTCATCAATCAAAATTAATATCTAATAATTGGTTACGTTTCAATTTATACAATGAAAATGATAAAGTGTTCCCATTTAATACTAAAAATGGTGATATGGCCATCATAATACTTTCCCCGTATTATCTATAAAGATTAGGCTTTATAAGTTGCTCATATTTTTATCAAGTAGTTGAAATTCTGTTATTTATTTTATTTTTCAATTACAATAAAACATCAGCTCTGGTAAAAAAACGTTTGTCTTCAAAAATACTCTTTTAATTTATGTTAAAATATACAGGGTGACTGACGAAAAACCTTTGGTGCTGTAACTCGCTTATTTTTTATCCGATTTTAATAAATAAAACATCAAATTAAACCATTTTTAAAAGACTTTAATAGGATCTAAACTGTTATTTTTTCTCGCACTCAGTTTTTGACAAAATACGATCAACATTTTTTTAAATTGCACTGTATATATATTTTTATTGATTCGCAAGGAGATTTTTTTTCTGAATATAAAATTGTAGACAAATTTATCCATACATCAAACTTAAGTCGAGAAATTGAGGATTGAAAAAATAAATAAAAAGTGAAGTATCCATTGTAAACAATATTCAGACCCTATTTTAAATGTCAAAAGTGACAGTGACAGCCATTGATACAATACTGCAACGATTTTTAATTATTTCATAATTAAAATGTTGCAATATTTCAAACACTGTACTAGAATGTTGTGCTTCTACAGAAATCGTTTTTCAGTTTTTGAAATCTTGCAACATTTTTATTATGAAATTATTAAAAATCATTGCAGTATTGTACCAATGTCTGACACTGTCACTTTTGACATTTGGAATAGGCTCTGTATATTGTTTACTATGGGTATTTGATTTTTAATTTTTTTTTTAATCCTAAATTTCTCGACTTTGGTTTGATGAATGGATAAGATCGTTTACAAATTTAGATTAAATAAAAAAATCTCCTTGCGGATCAGTACAAAATATATATACAGTGCAATTTGAAAAAAAAAGTTGATCGTCTTTTGTCAAAATCTGGATGCAAGAAAAAATATCAGTACAGTTCATATTAAAGTCTTTTAAAAATCATTTAATTTGATGTTTTATTTATTCAAATCGGATCAAAAATAAGCGAGATACAGCACCAAAGGTTTTTCGTCAGTCACCCTGTATATGTAGGGTGGCAAAAAGTTTGTCATAAATGTTTTTAACATAAACGTAATCATTTACGAAATTTTAATATAACGTTATGAAATAATTCAATCAAACACTTTCTATATTATATTATATAGTATAAACTATTGGAGGGTGTTATAGAGAACACCCACCCACCCTACATATACAAAACTTTTTATACTCACACTCTGCTGCCCGCATTTGTTTTACAACAATCGCAACTCTTTGAATTTCCTTTAAATTTAAAAACTAAAAATAATGTTTTACGGATAAAAATTTATATTCAATAATGGTTGGGTAATTATTGGTATTACTATAACTCCATTGATTATAGGCAATAAACCATTCACCAATTCCAATTCTAATATTTTAACCTTAATCAAATTCTTGATCCATTTAAAAAAAAATGTAGAAAGAGTTATTTTTATTTGCAAAAATATCGCCTCTAAAAACACTATTTTAGTTTAAGCAAGAAATACATACGTAGGGTAGGTGGGTTGCCACTATCTTACCATCCATGTTTTAACATAAGCAATTCATTGTTTTGAATGTATTTTATATAGACGCAAATATTTGCTTAAACATATTTGGCGTATGTTATTAGTTTAAAAAAATCTAAAAAAAATGTTATTACTTTAACATTATTGAAGGGTGAAGGGTGTGATAGTGGCTACCCACCCGTAATAAATATTTAATTTTTTTTTGGACCCGCATATATTCAACAACAATCGAAAATTTTTGTATTTTTTTGTATTGCGTTGTAAACTTTATAAAACTAAACGGAATTCCAATAGGGACTTTCGAACATTTACAGTTGCTGGCGGCCATATTGTTAAAGCTAAATCTGTCGAATTGGCCGCCAGTTTGTTTTGCCAAAACCCAATGGATGGATATATATTATAGTATTCAACAACACGTGCAAATGATAAAATTGTTTTTTACAAGATGAGTTTTTCAGATGTTTTCTGTGGGAATCTCGGAAACTATAAGAGATAGAAAAACGGTTAAATGGGGAAGGAAGTGTAGATTTGCGCGACGAATAAAATTCCACTTTCAAAGTTTTCAAAAAAGTCAAGGATAACTAGATATTTTGAAAAACGTAAAAAGGGTCACTTTTTCAAATCAACTTATTATAACAGATAGGAAAAAAACTGTAAAGGACAAAGTTTTAGATAATTTTATGCAGATTAACAACATATATTCAGAAAATTTTTATCGCCATTATTTTCCGAAATATTACGCAAACTTGCATTTTTGAATGGAAAGCATAGTTGGCTATGACCTCATTCGATAGATTATTATTTTCTCTTTAATCCAATATGCAATATGACATCATTATTTCTAATATTGAGTGAGTTATAGTAATTTTAAATTTTATTATAAAGAAAAAAATAGTTAGCCATGAAAACGATGAAAGTAAAACAATTGCAGTTGTTTATAATAAAAGTAATATTATAATTATTAGTTTTACAGAGATAAACAAAAATGAAAAGCAGCATAGTTATAGTTTCCGAGATCCCCATAGAGAACATCTAAAAAAAACTCACCCTGTATATACACTTTAAGCCAGTGCTTAAAACAGAAGAAAGAAAAAGAAATATAAACCAAAAAAATAGATAATAAACAAAATTTGCTAAGAAATTACAGTTGAAAACTTTTACATAGAGAAAACAATTGATTTTTTTTTTAATTTATCGAAAAACTTTCTTTTAAACTTGCTTTAGTATAGTTAGAGTTTAACAAAAAATAATTCAACATTTTTTCAAAAATGTGACGTTAAACAATTTCACAAATAAGAAAAAATTAAATCAAAATAATCACAGCTAAAAATTAAATTTACTAACTAAAGAGAAACAGGTTAAAATCATCCCTTACTTAAGAATTAGCAATTGAAAAGCTGAGCTAAAATGACACTTATTAAGAAAATCACTGTTTAAAACAGTTGAAATAAAGATAATATTAGAGAAAAAACAATTGAATTTTGTTAGATACAACAGTTGTAAACTTTATAAAAATATAACAGTGAAAAAATTCCCAAATAGCTTGAAAGACAAAGCTAAAATTTGAAATTAAAATAAATAAATGAAGGGTTAAAATAATTTTTTTCTTAAAAATTGTTAAAGAATAAAAAACAATTGAAAATGTGTTAAATAATGGCGTTTTCTAAGAAAAATGCAGTTAAAAACAGTTGAATTGTTAAAAAAAACAATTGAATATTGTATTCCAAATAGTTGAAAAGTTTCAGAATGAGAAAACAATTGATTTTTTTTTTAAATATAACTAAAACTTTCCTAAGAAACATTTTTAAACTTACTTTATAAAACCAGTTAAAAATTACAAAAAAATTCTCAAATAAGACAAAATTAATTTAAAAAGCACAGCTATTAATAAAGAAAAAAGTGCTAAATAAAAAATGTTAAATCATTATTTTTGTAAAAAACGTTTCAATTTTACCAAGAACAAAAAACAATGGCAAATGACATTTACTAAGAAAATGACAGTTGAAATAACAAAAACAATAGAATTATATTTCAAACAACAGTTGTAAACTTTCTAAAAATATCATAATGATGGTTGCGACCGTTATTACGTGGTAATTCATAATGAACACTGAATAAAACACTTACTATGTTTTTAACCACTATAATTTATTATAATATATAAATATATTACAATGTGTACGACTTAAGTTTCGACTTTTGACGGTCATTATCAAGTGAACAATTTACGAAAAAATTACATTTAAATAAATTTTGAAAATTAAGTGAGGGAAGCAAAACGATTTACGGTCTCTAAAAATACATTAGTCTTAAAACAGTAGAAGAAATTTAAAAAAATTCTAAGGAATAACAGTTAAAAACTTTTTTTTGCAAAACTATAATTTTACGAAGAATAAAAAAAACAATTGAAAATTAATTGAAATTCTCAGATAAAAGAAATTCTTGAACGAAGAGATGCCTATAATAAAATATATACTATAAAAATTAAGCAAAAACCTAAAATTCGAGATTAAATTTTTTATTTTAGTTTTTCAACTATAACTTTCACAATGTTAAAATTAAAAAAAAAAATATTTAAATCAAGTAAAAATATAAAATTCGAGGACAAAACAAGGCAGCAAATCCTCTGGTCGATAGCCTTTGGACAGATTAACTCATTTACACCTCATTCTTTATTCACTATGTTATTGAAAATGTGTCAATAAATATATGTATCTATCTATAATTTCAATTATTTCTCAGTTTTTTTCAGTTTTTTTCACGATAAATTCCAAAATAATAATCAGATTATAGAAATTCTTGAACCAATATATTCCTACAATCAAATTTATTTAAATCAAGTTAAAATCCAAAATTCGAACTTCAATTGTTTTTCAGTCAACTGTTTGAAGTGAAATTTAAAATTGTTTTCAGAATTTTTCAAATCATTTTCAATTGTTTTTGGTAAAAATTCAAATAATTTAAGCTTTCATTTTTTTTGGTTTATTAAACCGAGCGTACTCTTGACCTACGACAATAAACTATGCGTTTACCTAGCGCCTATTTTCCCGCTTTAACTCCAGAGTACTCTTGACCTACCTCAACGTGCAATATGTTGTGGCGGATTAGGAGTACGAGAGGTCATTGCATTGTTTGTTGAGGTAGGTCAAGAGTACGATAGAATAAGTAATAATCAAGTTTATAAGGTTAAGTTAAAATTTTGTTTATTATACTTTAATGTTATGATTATTACAATATCTAAACACTAACGTTAAAACATTTGACATTGACAAAGCGCTAAAACAATTGAATGTCTCGACAGTAAACAAATTTAAATTATTTGAATTTAAAAAATTCAAACTGTTGAAAATTTCCTAAAAACAAATATTTACTTAAATCGGCTGATTGAGTTACGTGAAGATCAAATTAATTTGACAAATGTACATTTCTTTAAATTTTGGTCAGAATGCAAAGATATTAAATGTCTCTTTAGGATTGTATGATTTATATTAAATTAAAATATTTATGATTATCAAAACCTATGGACGCTAAAACCCAAAAAATACATTTAAAACATTTACATTTTGAGTAATAAATTCAATAATTGAAATCTAGAAGAACACTAAAATCTAAAAAGTAAATTCCCTAGTAAGATTAAAAAAACCATACAAAGAGTCGAATATGAGAATAAAAAAACAATAAATTAAATTTGAATGTTACCCAAAACCGTAGAAGGTACACAAACATTTTTACGTACAATAATTAAAGCTAATAATTTAAGTTCAAAAGATGACAACATTTAAAATAATAAATACCCTTGTAAAACGAGAATTAATCACACAAAAACTGTATGCAAACAGTACAAGAATATAAAGTCGTAATAAAATAGGTAAGTGTAATCAAAAATCGGTAAATGCAACCTGAAATGCATATTCAAGAGCATCTGAATTTAGTTATTCAAAAGCATTTTCAAAATTGTAGGGCATACATTCTCGTAATTACTTTTTAACCTCAAATTATATAAATTTCAATCGTTTGGAATTAAACTTTCAAAATGTATACTTGCAATGCAATCGGTCGCAGTTAAAAGTAGCAAAAATGTAGCACTCTTGATTCACGTTTGTAAATAAATGGGTAATCGTTTCCATTCACCATTTGGGTACAATTAATGTTGCTTTAGAGTAGTGAGTGATCCAGTAAATATCCACATATAAATGCATAGATATTACAGCGGAATCACCTCGTTGTCAATAACCAATCATTACTACTGTTACTACTACTACAATTACTATAACAACAACAACAACTATTAATCAAATGATCTTTTAATTTATTTCTTGAATTATTATACCTTGCGTTTCTAAACGAATATCGGAGTTTTAACGAGTTTTAATATTTCCTACGTAAAACTTCAAATCATAATTAATAAATGAAATGACAGAGCAACGCAAACCGTTATACGTACAAGCTTACAAGAGTTCATCACACGCCACATATAAAGTCGATAGGCCAGTTCTTCCCAAATATTCTTTAGTGTTTGTGGTGTAATTGTTCTAACAGCTACCTCAATCCAGGTTTCCGTTTCCCTAAAACGTTTAAACATATACTCATCGCAAATGCTAATTCACGACTAGCCTTCCTAACTGATTTCGTCTTGCGTGATAGACTCTCACTCGCTCAACACTCTCTTTAGAAACAATTGGTTGTCCCGCACCCTTTTCTTTCAAGCCGATGATATCATGGATGTTATTATGACTTGGGGGATTCCATCTGAACCTAATCCGGAACGCACATTGCACAATAACTACAGATAAGGTTTTTCTTTTCAAAGTGCTGAACACAAAGAGCTTTCTGCTCACTAGTCGCTATTTTTGCTACTTGCGCCTTCTAGCGCATGTGCGTACCAATAAACAGAGCTGTTTGAGTTGCTCTTTCATTTCATGTATTAATTATGATTTTAAGTTTTATGAAATAAATAATACAAAACTTGAAAACACCGAAATGAATTTAGAAACATCCAGTACTTTTCAAGAAAAAAAAAACTAAGAATAAATTATTAAAAAGCTGGTTCTGGATTTTTTTAACAACCAAACCACTAACAGTTCTTCGATGCTTCTGTCATCCAGTATATGCCCTAGAAACTTAAATATTATGTCACGATGTCGCACACTTACAGCTGAGACTCTTTCATAAAGCAAACATTTATAAAATTTAAAAAATTTTAATTTAAAAAAATCGATCGAGTGGTTATCAAAAAATTCTTTTAAAATTTTTATCGGCCGCCATTTTGTTATTTGAAACAATAAAAAAATAATTGTAAATACAAATGTTTTAGCCGAAAGCTACTTTTTAAACTTTTTGTTTTTTTAAAGTAGTCCTTGAAATAAGGGAGTTATAGGTTATAGATTTTTAGAAAAACAAAATAACTCTAATAACTTTGAACCGGAGTACCAAATCACAAATTGGAACTAAGAGAAGTTATTTGTTTTAACGAGTTTTAACTGCCATTTTCGGGTGTAACGACTTAGTATTAACACCCTGTATATAGTTTACCCATTTAAAACTTTCTGGTAGCCTTTTCAAAGTTCAACAAGCCCAAAAGTTTACATAAAAATACATTGTGAACCAGATATGTAATTTTGATGAAGAAAAGTACTTATGTTCCATATTATTACTTTTATTTTCAGTTTCCTGACACGTGTTTCGGTCATGTCCAATAATTTTCTTACATTAATTTTTAAATATTCGTTTGTGGTGTATATTTTTAAATTTTTTTTCTCATGCTAGTTTTGAATTTATTTTGAAACATTTCATCAGTAGTTTTAAGATATAATCACTTTACTAATTCTTTTAGATAGACTTTGTGAACAAAAATTTCCTACAGTCATATAAGCCGTTGTTACAATGTTTAGAGTGATCTATACATGTTCTCCTAGATCCTCAAGCCTTTCTAAGCTGTATTGAACTGAAAAATCTATTTAAGAACAGCATTATTGGTCATTAATTAGAATATTTCGTGCTTATAAAAATACCTCATCAACTTTATGCCCAGTAAAAATAAAACTTTATTGGCATAAAAACTTGTATAAAATCAACCTTATTTTCTACTTGACATATAAAAACGTTCTATTCTACGTCCCTCTCTCACTCTATACACTCGTCACACATGTCTCCCAAATGACTCGATGTATCCATTCCATTCGTATACAACACATACACCTATTATACTTTTTCCGCGCCCAAATATTTTTATTCTCTTCCTTCCGAACCACATCTAGCTCGCGCCAGGGTAATATTGTCCTCATTTAAGAAGACACTATTAGTTAAGTACCCATCCACCCTCCCATATACCTGCCACCTTTCATACCTCGGATTGTATGTGCTCCTCCTGATACATTCTTGCCTCTCCTGCAACTCAACCTCCTTCCGATTCTCTTCAATCCATGCCTGAACATTTACCCCATTTTCATTAACAATATTCTCGGACACCATAAATCTTTCTGTGTTCTACCTCCACTTACTCAACCTAGTTCCCATCCATGTTTTCCATAAATCTTTCATCAATCTCTCATCAATCCACACTTCATACTTTACCACTCTCTCCATACATCCTTATTCTATTTGTTTCCTGAAGCAGAATGTACCCAGGCGTTGATCTTTCAACCCCAGAATCTGCTTCAGACACAACTACTGTTCTCTCTCAATGCATTCATATTTTCTTATTACCCATGTTTCTACATCATACAGCAAAATGAACCTTAATACGCATACCACAGCTTGCATGTCAATTGGAAGTTGCCTGAAATCCATTTCTCCACTTCTTCCTCACCATGCGACATGCTTTTCTGTGTCTATTTGGCATCCTCACCGTATCCACGAAAAATGAAGCCGAAGTATTCATTCACCCTCTCAGTTAACTCCACCTTCTATTCTAATTAACCCACTCTTCTTTTCTCTCCTCTTTATATTTCCTCCGGCGACTCTTCAAATTAAGGATAACACCGTTGAATAATTTTATTATCTGAATTGACGAAGCTAATGCATGATGAAATTCTATAACACATTGAAATAAAACAACACAGTTGGAAGGATTTTACATTTAAATGCGAAACCCTCTCATTTCAATTTTATTATCTGTTGCGCTCTTCTAGTATTATTGAGGCAACAAATAATTCCTTTCTCAAATGTACAGAATAGTAGCGGGTATTCATTATTCTAGTACGGTTTTGCGGTATAAACAATAGTTTTATCTATAGCTATTGTGCCCCAATGATTGTTGAATATCATTACATCCTTTTGATTCGAACCTTCAAATTGCCATTTATATACATCGCACTTCTCTCTTGAAGATAATTAATTTACCAATATGCTGCCTTAAAAGTACTACTACTTCTTCACAACGTTCATTTCAAGAATAAATTAATTCTCTATGTCGGCTACTCAACGTTGTTGTTAAATTGGTGTTCTGCCTAGGTTAGAGATTTCATTGAAGTGTAAATAGCAGCATTGTGTAATTTCCATAAAATGTATTGAATATTTTACGGTTTTGATGAAACATCATGTTGTACTGTTATAGTAATACTAGTTGGGAAGAATTTTAGTACTACTACTACTATTACTACTAGTATTAAATGGTTAATAGTACTCTATATCAACAAATAATTTATATTTCCTGTCAGTTATATCGGAAATACTGTAATTTTTATTTATTTTTTTTAAATTTATGAACACAATATTAATAAATTATATATAGCACTTTATAATAGGGTATTATCTAATCTTATTGCTTATTTTTCTGCAAATTCTACAAGGATGTTTACAATTGAAGAATTAATTGTTGTGGTTTACTAGCATGGATCTTAAACTTTACACAAATCCAGAGAAGAAATTCTCAAATCGCAAGATCACTGTCAATAATTTTAGGAAAACACCACCAAGAAAGTAGCTTCTCTTGAAGTATACATAAAGTCAAGTCTTCTACTTCTCATAAAAGTACATCAGTAGTTTCAGCTTCTGAAAAAAATATGCCTGTTATTGTACGCTACCTGATGTTCTTATCATAATATCTGAATTGCCATATTGTACGAATTTTACAAGACGATAAATAGCACCGATAAAGATTCCAGACATTAAAAGAAATTTTTAATGGTTAAACTCCATCTTTTTTTTTGTACTACAACCCTATATCATTCAGTTTTGTCATAAAAAGTTAATCAAATTATTTAATAATCTGTTTATAATCAACACCAAATCCTGATATTGTTTATACTTTATTTTAATGAATAAGACAAGTATTTTCTTTACCTAAATCTAAAATTCGAATAATGCTTACGAAGAAAACTATAAGCTTCATCTCTTAATGTACTAAACTTTGCAAGGAAGATAATGAAAATATGTTTAATTTATAAACTAGTTTTGAAATTTTTTGGAAACGACATGTTAATGTTTCTAAATTTAAACCTAAATCTTAAACTCGGCAATTCTGCTTATTAAAAAACTGTACAATTAACAATTTGGCTTTATTATAAATGGTATTTCGGCTTAATCTTTTGAGTTATTACATTTTACGTACATGTTGATTTTTCTAGAGGGTTAATAATAAATTATTTCCAATATTTTTGCCAACTGTTTAAAGCAAAGACACAGTAGAGTTGACTTTTTAAAAACCAAACCACTTCTAAAATAAGAAAAGTCGATATTTCGATGTCTATGTGAAACAGTTAATGTCACAGAAATCTTAGATATCGTACAATTATAGTTTAATAACATTCTTAAATTTAAAAGAAATTTTATGATACTTAATTAAGCCCAACAAGATTTGATATTTTTATGCATCATTTTCTTTTCCAAAACAAGAATTTTCAATATCTAAATCTAAAACTCAATATATTTTTGTTTAATTAAAATGTATTATGAAGTAAGTGCCTCTAACCTCAATCAGTTAAAACTCAACCATTCCGCTTACTAAGAAATCTATGCAACCAACATTTTATTTTATTTTAAATGGTCTCTTAACTTCATATCTTAAGTTTTTAGATTTTTCAAGGGAGGCAATCTGATGCCAGGAATTCATTTATAAACTGGTTGTGATAATTTTTTAAGACGTGTTATTGTTGTTTTCAGATTCTTAAATTATCATTACTCTAATTTACATTTATAATATTTTCAGCCGATTGTTTAAGGGAAGGACTAAGTAGAGTTGATTGCTTTAAAAACCAAATTATTTAAATTCAAATTTCAAATGAGAACTCACAGTTCCTTGATGTCTATGTGATTTAGTTTATGCAACAAAATTGTTGCTATCGTATACTTACATCTTAGATTCATTCTAATATTTGAAAAGCTTCGTTATTTTTTTATACATAGATAAAAGATGCATCTTTCTTTTAGACAACCATTTCATTACCTAAATTTAAAATTCGACCGTTTCACTTACTAAAGAAATAATATCAACAATTCTTTTGCATCGTTATGTACAAACTATATATTTCTTGTGCCATTCTATTATGTTAATTTTATAGTTTATCCAGTATAACTTTAAGGTGATGGAAAATATATACAATGTATTTTCAGAAGAACATTTGAGTGTTTTAAAGATTAAACTACTAGTAATTAAAGTCTTTAAAACACAAAAATGTTCTTCTGAAAATACATTGTGTATATCTTCCATCATCTCAGATTTTTTACTCCTAGAGATAAGAATCCCTCTCTCTTCTTCCCACTCTTCTGAATTACTAAATATGGGATTTACATCTTGGTTGTATTTTTTTAATTCCTTCTTTTTACACTAAAAAACATCTTTATTGGAAGATACTATTACATCTGATAATAAGACAAATATTATGTTTCTTCTCTTCTTGTTTTCTTCATTGGCTATCGACCGGTGGTCTTTCATCTTCTTTTTACATTTTATCGCTAATTTTAAGATGGAATTACTTCTCTAATCCTTTTAGGTCTAATTTCCTTCAATTTAATTTTATATGTATGTTTACAACTTTAATAGATAATATAATAATAATAACAATATTTATCATAGAAAACAGCTTGTTCATGAGTATATTCTTTAAGCCACTAATAAATTAATTTAAGTTGACAGAAATGTTTACCTCTATTATTCTACTTGAATTATATCTCGTTTTCATCGTGAAACAAATATTAGACTTAGAAAATGTATATAGATTTAAATTTTATGCAAACGACGATGACGGAAATATTTATACACAGCTTGAAAAGCATTTTATAAATATTTAATCTTCTCATTTCAAAATATTAGGGCTTGTCACTTTAAACGCTTAAATTAATTGCCTAAAACTAAATAAACACAATCAACACCAGGATGTAAATAGTTTATGTATTTTATTTGCTCAAAAATATTATCAAGTGGCGATGTCAAGGTTTGGCACAGTTTGCTGTAGTGATAACGAGTTGCATACAAATCTGGAAAGTATTAGTTTTAACAAAAAAATATTAAGTCATTAAAAATAGTACAAATTCTCCATTAACATAATTATTTATTAGAAGAATAAATTGTTAACGGTGGAGGCTTCCACTTCGTTATACATCATTATTTAAACTGTTTGTATAAAAGTGTTTTATTTGAGAAGAATAAATATTTATAATGTACAATATAGACAAAAATCCATAGGAGCTAAATCAAGACTGTCACTTCTTTTGGACACTAATTTGCCAGGGAAAATTTAACACAGAGACGTATTGAACGTGTGTGACATTACTCCATCTTGCTAAAACTATTATTATATCCACGATAGCTTTACAATTCAGGCACTAAAAAATTGCCCAATATCTCTGTATAACACTCTGATTTGAAATATAAACTAATAATTTAAATCTACAGCAATGAGTCTTACTAAGACTTACTTTAAATCTTAATAAAACTCACTGTTGTAGACTTAGGAAATGTTTTCGTATTACACATTACATTAAACTGTGTAAATTCTCAAAACCGAAGAGTTTTATTTATCACCTATGTTTTCTTATTATTAAATTATTATTTAATTTTTTACAACGACATAAAGAACTTTATTACATCGTATTATCCAATATAAACTTTTTTTTGGTCACTCTGTATATAATTTATGTTAAATCGTCCTATAAGTGATAGAAATCTATGCTTAAGCAATTTCCCCCACATTAACGGGACATCCTGTATAACAATTTTATGGCGTTATTGTGAAATAGTAACGAATAATATAATCCACAGCTAATTTACGACAGTGGTGACTGGATCATCGGTGGAGACCTGGAGGTGCTGAAGAGAGTGAAATGGAACGACGGCTTGGATAATTACCGACTCACACCGAACGAAATTGAGGAGAAAATTCGAGGAGCTGAACGCTGACGCAATATTTGCCTTCCAGGTAACGTAAAACTCCATTAAAAAAAAATACGTCTTCATTACCTGACTCATGCAACTTGATCGCTCAACATCGACGTTTATTGCCCTCGTATAAGACCTTTGATGTTATATAATTAAGAGAAACTAGAATGAATTGAAATTTCACATTATTACACATATAGGTATCAAAACGTTTGGTTGGGTATATTTAAGAAAAAGAGAAATTTCTTTAATATTACATTATTAAAAATTCGTTTTTCTTCCTTGTTGATTTTTTTTTCTATATTCAAAAGTGTACATTAGTGTTTTGTTTTAAATAAGGTTTAAGTTTTTTCTTGTATTTTGTTTTCTCTTTACTGTTTTTAGTAATGAACACTAGAAGTAAAATAAAGATAAGATGTGAATTGTTTTTATATTCTTCATTATTATTTTGTTACAATAGGATAAGATTTTTTAGAGAGAAAATAAGATCTTTATTTGAACACGTATATATACAGGGTGTCCCGTTAATGCGGGGAAATGGCTGGACCATAGATTCCTGAGGTCAAAATATGACGATTTAACGCAACTTATCTATATCCAAAAAATTACGGTTAAGCCGGAATTTGGCTTAAAAGTTTCAAAAATTGTTAATTCTTTTGTTTATAACAATTGAAGGGTTTATTTGATTTGAATGAAATTTATTTTTAATAACTACCATAATATAATACATCATTTCAGTTATTATGCCTATTATTCGTTAACAAGAAGTATAAGAAACAGTAGTACCACCACTTAAAAACTAAAATATTTTTTTATTGGTGGATCCAATAAAAACTAAAAATACTACTTGAAAAGACCATTTAATTTAAAAACTTTTTCATCTCTTAATAATATTTGATATTTTTTACGGTTTTCCCACAAAAAAATAAAATATATATTTTTTATCTAGTAAAAACAAAATCTAGTTTTTCATCGAATCAAAAATAAATGTTTTTCGTGGCCGTCTTTGTTTAAAAAATGTAAATTATGTATAATAATTATTATTTAGTATCTTT
>CAXAKX010001091.1:0-55805 GCA_963969525.1 Ontholestes murinus
CACCTATATAAACTAAAAAACTACAACGCAGAATACAACTCACGTGATACCCGAGGAGGAGGCATAGCAATATACAGGGTGTCCCGTTAATGCGGGGAAATGGCTGGTCCATAGATTCCTGGGGTCAAAATATGACGATTTAACGCAACTTATCTATATCCAAAAATTTACGGTTAAGCCGAAATTTGGCTTCAAAGTTTCAAAAATTTGTATTTCTTTTGTTTATAACAATTGAACGCTTTATTTGATTTGAATGAAATTTATTATTAATAAGTACCATAATATCATACATCATTTCAGTTATTGTGGCCATTAGTGATTGAAGGAAGTATAAAAAACAGTAGTACCACCACTTAAAAACTAAAATATTTTTTTATTGGTGCATCCAATAAATCAAAAAAAAATCTGCTTGAAAGGGCATTAGATTTAAAAACTTTTTTGACTCCTACTATATTTTGATATCTTGCACGGTTTTTGCACAAAAAAATAAAATATGAATGTAGTATACTCACTATGCACTCATTAATAAGTAAATAAACTTACTCAATTGAATAAAAATTAAATAATATCAATTAATAAAATAAATCAAAACAACATCTAACACTTTTCAAACAATTTTCTTTGCAAAATCCTAATACAAACAAGATATCTGTTTGTTCCAAATATGAATATTTATGAATTATAATAAAGTTAAAAATTAATTGTTAAAAGACACTAAATAATTATTATTATACATAATTTACATTTTTTAAACAAAGACGGCCACGAAAAACATTTATTTTCGATTCGATGAAAAACTAGATTTTGTTTTTACTAGATAAAAAATATACATTTTAATTTTTGTGGGAAAACCATAAAAGATATAAAATATTATTAAGAGATAAAAAAGTTTTTAAATTAAATGGTCTTTCAAGTAGTATTATTTTAGTTTTTATTAGATCCACCAATAAAAAAATATTTTAGTTTTTAACTGGTGGTACTACTGTTTCTTATACTTCTTGTTAACCAATAATAGTCATAATAACTGAAATGATGTATTATATTATGGTAGTTATTAAAAATAAATTTCATTCAAATCAAATAAAGCGTTCAATTGTTATAAACAAAAGAAATAAAAAATTTTGAAACTTTGAAGCCAAATTCCAGCTTAACCGTAAATTTTTGGATATAGATATGTTGCGTTAAATCGTCATATTTTGACCTCAGGAATCTATGGCCCAGCCATTTCCCCGCATTAACGGGACACCCTGTATATATATACGACAAGATTCTCAGTATAAGATTAGTTTGGATAACTCAGTATAAGATTAGTTTGGAACAATAAACAAAATACAAATAATAGCAATTTTAATAAAAAAAAAATAACAACACAATAACGCTAATATATGTCTTAAAACACAATATAATAAATAGAAAACCCCATGTAAAACTAGAAGACATAAACATTAACTTATTAGAAAACAACAACACAACAAAAAAATATAAAAACGTATTAACAGAAAACAATTACAAAGTTGGTAACAAAATAACAAAAAAAACATATACAAGACTAAATACAAACGGAAATAATTCAATACTAGACCATGTTATTACAAATAATACACAAATCGTAAATAAGATTAAAATAGAACCATCAAGTATATCAGACCATAGCGCTGTGATATTAAAAGTAAGAGAACCAAAAAAGAACGAAAGCCAATATACCAAATATTTGAATCAAATAAAATGGAAAAAATAATTTTGAACAAAAAAATTACAAGATATAAAATAGACCAATCAAAAACACATCAGAATCAAAAGAACCAAGGAAAATCCATTAACAACCAAATATTAGAACAAATGAAACAAAGAAATAAACTACAAAAACGAAAAACAACAAAATTAATAAAACACACCAAAACACAATACTACAAAAACATATTCCAAAGAAATTAATAAACTGAATAAAAAAGAAAATGACATTGAATCAATACGCAAAGAAAATGGGGACATCAGAAAAAAAAACCTAGAAATAGCCAAAGAAATAAACTTATATTTCGCAAACGTCTGAAAAAAAACTAGCAGAAAAACAGATAAACACAGGAAAAACAACAACAAAAAGACAAATCAAGGATATGAAACTCTAACATACAACGTACAAACAATTAAACAAAATAATAATGGAACTAAAAGATGAAACAGAACCAGGCTTTGACAAAATAACGAACCTCATCATAAAACAAAACAAAAATACAGTAATAAAACAAACCCAGAAAACTACAGACCCATAACACTCCTATCGACACTAAACAAAATTCTCGAAAAAATAATAAAACCACCTACTAAAAAACAAAATTATATATAAAAAATAATATGCCTTTCAACAGAACTCAAGAACAGTATCAGCAATAAATGACCTTATAAACTACATAAAAACAGAACTAGATGGGACAGTAACAACATTATACATAAGCATGAAGAAGGCATTCGATACCATCTTAAAACCAAAACTACTCGAAAAACTGAAGGCAATAGGAATAAGAGGCAAAGAACAGAACCTAATAAAAACATACCTTACAAACAGAACACAAACAACAAAGATTAACGGTGCAGAAAGTCAACCAAAAGAAGCATAATATGGAATACCCCAAGGAGGAAACCTACCACCTATACTATATCTCATATACTATATACGCGGATGATACATGCATAGTATTCAAAGTAAATACACAGAAATACGTAGAAATATATAATAATACATACATAAAAACATTAGAAACCTGGTATTACAATAACCTACTAACAATAAATGAAAAGAAAACAGAATTGATAATCTTTAACGACAAAAAACATCAACCAAACTAACAATCAATTAAAAGAGCAACTATAAAACATATAAAGAAAGTCTACTAATTTTGATTAACAATGCAAGATAACCTCAAATGGGATGATCACATAAATCAACTAAGTTATCGCTAAAACGATAGCAACCCTAACATAAATAAAGAACTATTTTCTAAACACAAAATACACGTTTTGTTATATTTTCAAAATGTTCAGTCATTTCCTAAACAAATTAATTTCGAATGCTTTCCACGACATGCATCATATTAATTATTAAAGAAAAATGTTATAACTTATCGATATAAAAATATTTCTTGCATGTACATATAGCGGAGACTATGGACGATTTTTTGAAGGTAATGCTATACCTCTATTTTTTGTTAAAATTTATTTCGGCCTCTGTAAATTTGAAATTTAAAAATAAAAAATAGCTTATTTTTAATTAATTATAGCTACCATTCCAGTTAAGATAAAGAAATGTAAAAATGTTATAAAATTATTATAATAGATTAAGTGAGGGGCGACTGAGAACAACTCTCAAAAATGTTTGACTTTGAGGGTTCATTGTACTTATATGAGTACACCTAGAAATCTATAAATTCAGTTTTATAAGCTTTGAAGTATGCCTAATTAGTTAGTTTTCTTCTAGCATTAATTTTATTTTGCCTTCCCCCCACCATCTCTGGACCCTAGCAGTATCTTTTATATTGGATTTTTTGCATCCCGAAATACTCTAGCTAATGGTCGCAACAACAAGCTATAATAAAATTGGTCGGCCTTCGAGAATAACGAACATACCACCCACCCAAAAAAAAAAATGTTAATTTTCTTCATAAACGACAACACAAAACATTACGATATGACAAAGCATAAGGAAAATTTAAATTTGCCCATTGCTTAATAGTAAACACGGCTGCAACGATATGATTCTGCCCAAATGCCATTGAGGAGCAGCAAAGTTCCGCTTAATGAGGACCAAATCGTAACTAGAAGCATGACGCCAAGTGACAGTCGATGTTTTATCAGCACAGAGCTCCTAACGAGGTGTAGATATACGCTTCAAGGGTGCAACCTTGGACTTTGCAGACACGAAATAGGTAACATGTTGTTCATTCAAGACGTTACGAAAATAAATGACAGCCGCGTAACCCGCTTCCGAGGCATCGCAGAAACCGTGAAGTTGACACGGGGTGCTATTGTCGACGAATAAACGACGAGCAATGCAAAAGGGTCCAAGAAAATGTAATTCCGATTTATATTATGACCATTAAAGTGAAATATACGAAGGTGGGATGTAGTCTCAGTTCAGTATTATGGTCCACAAATACTGAATCAGACACTTAGCAAAGAAGGTGAGAGATGCGAGAAAAACAAAGAGATCGAAAATACGGGAAATCTCTGAGGGGATGACTCGTTTAGTACAACCTATGTCCTCTAAATGAACCTTAAAGGCAAAACAATCAATATCTGTCTGCCAGTATAGATGCAGAACTTTGACGAATGAGCCACCTGGATTATCGAGACAAAGTAATGGGGCTGGTACACACGGTACATCAGTCAGAAGATCTTTCACATGATTTGCCCATTTTTGAAGCTCAAATCCACCTGATTTAATCAATGATACGAGTTGCTTTTTTAGTAGTTGTGCTTCGGCGAGAGAAGCTCAGCCTGTAACGACGTTATCAACATAAATATCTATTAGAACCACTTGCGATTCGACAGGAAATTTATGCTGTTCTAGTTTAGCTAGTTCTAGAATAGTTCGTTGAGCTGGGCAAAGTTCCAAAGAGAGACCGTACGTAACGGTATTAAGCGGGTACACCTCTAACTCTTCTTTGGAAGAGAAACTCCAGAGTATTAATTGATATTTTCGATGTTCCGAATGAACACAGATTTGCTGGAACATGTGTTTAATGTCGGCGGTGAATGCCACAGCATGAATATTAATAAGATAGAAAATATGCAGCTTAAGACCAGTTAATAGCTTATCATTTAGGCTAATACCTTCATCAGATTTTGCCAAAGCATCGAAAACGACACGAAGTTTGATCGTAGTACTATCTGGCTTTAAGACCCAATGGTGCGGAATGAAACATTAGTGTGAACGATCGACAGGTGTGACTAGGCTTTGTATGTGATTCGAGTCTAATTAATCACTCATGAAGTCAACATGCAGTCGACGAAGGACAGGGTTGCGATTGAGACGATATTCGAGTGATAAAAACCAAAAACAACGGATTTAGAAAAAGCGAAGAGGGGTTATCGATGCGAAGTGGTAATGATGAAAACTGACCTTTGTTTCTCTAAACAAAGATCTCCTCGGCTGCAATATCATCTGATGACATTACTACTTCCCTTTGAGGAACATTTTCTATCTACCAAAATTTGGAGAGAGTTTGATCTAAAGATTCAGTAACAGATGTGAGAAAAAATGTATGGATTGGTTGAGAGTATGAAAGGTTGACCTTTCTCATTATAACGAATCCCAGCAAGGTATTAAGTGCGACTGGAGATGACTCATTTGAGCCCTTAAAGTGGCCATCCAGAAGCACATCAATACATATTTCTGCACCTAATAACATGCCAATATAGCCTGGATTGCCAAAATTAGGATCAGCTAACTTCAGATTGACTGTATGGTGGGATCCACCGGAAAGCTGGACAGAGGACATTTGACCACTAATCTCATCTAGCACAATAGCTTCGATAAGCATTTGAGGTTCTACTACTCACTTACCTCTTAGTGTAAGACAGGACATCTGACTTAAGCCTTGAATGGGACTCGGCTTCGCATTTAAGATCCCATTTTCGGATGCAGGGTGCAGTAACGAAATTTTCTTGACTTCCATAATCAAATTACACTAGCCGTCGACGAAGAGATTTCATTTTTAGTTGACGACTCGACATTTGAATTCGAATCCGATGATACGAGAGTTGAAAGGTGTGAATCTGTTTTCCGTGGCAATGAAAAATGTAATAAAGTGCGATTTTTAATCTGACAGATTTAGCAGGTGTTAGGCAACGGACAATTTTTCGACAAATGTTTAAAACGAATACAATTTATACAAAGCCTGAGATCTTTGATAATGCCGAATCTTTCCACTGGGGTCATGCTAAGAAATAAGTTACATTGTGATAAGCAATGAGAGCCCTTGCACAATGAACATGAAAATTATGTAGAGTTAACATTAGCAAGCAAGGAATAATGAGACGATTTTTGGCAACCATTTTTTACCTTAGCTTTGGAGTTAGAAAAATTCTAGAACGATACGCAACAAGACAAACATTTAAGATTTTTGGACTTTTCAATAAATTGGTAACAGTTAAGTGATTATATGCAATTATGTTTTTATTCATGCATCTCTTTGTTAGAGTATGGCAACACTATAATTTGCAGCAGTCCCTGTACAAGAGCAAGGGCTTCTCATTTCAGTGATGCTTGGAGATAATGAAATTTCAATTCTGGAAATGAGAAGTATTTTTATCAATAAGATCCGAAAAGATTTCGAGAAACGAAGGAAATGCCTTAATATCTCCTGCAAATGAGAAAGTATTTATTTGAGGCAGTCTAGCATTGCTGTATGTAGGGGATTGATTTGTGGTAATAGTTGGAGGGGTTGATTTTTATTTAACCACTAAATTTTTTGTTTTAATATCGAAAATAAGTTCATGAATTAGAATAACCATCTTATCTAACTCCTATAATTATTCCGATTTGTCATTAGTAATCGAAATCGATTTGTAAAATGATAAAAAATCGTCAAACAACTGTAGCGCTCAATCAAATCGCGCTTAAAATGAAGGAATGTAATTAGAATCCCTCAGTGCATCCTCCCCTACAATGGCAATGGGTTTAAGACAAGATATTGCATTCCTTCCTAGCAACACGAATTGCTTCATTAACAGTAACTTTAATATTTTTGCACAATTAATAAACAATTAGTTTAAAATACACGACGATAAATACTAACGAAACGAGATGAGTAGTGCAACGACTAGTATAAACAGTATTTAAATATTATATTTAGTGAGCACGAGTATTCATTATTTTAATAACTTAAAAAGAAATTTTCGATAAACGAAACGACAAAAACAATCACGAGCAAAAAGGTGCGTGCCCTGGCCGACCGGCCAGAGCGAAAAACAGTGACAACGATAACGCGAAGAAAGCTTATTACTCCATCAAATTCATAATACAATTACTATTAATACGCGGATTGCAAACCCGTGGATGATACAATGACTGATTGATATCGATCCAGTTCAAAGGACCAACATGAGGCGTATCCCCGAAATGTAGGAGTCTGATAGTGGACTGTATGCAATAATTATTTTATTATAACCAAGTTTGCAGCGTAAGGGGAGCACTTACCCTGTATCGATAATGAGCTCTCCCTGGTTTTGGACCACATGCTTGTTTCTTCTCGTTTTCGACCTTCTCAAGTTTTCTCGGGGTTCTGCTGCGTATCGATCTTACTCACGCGCTGTACGAAGTACAAGTGTCTTTTGTGTGGGATTTTTTGCATCCCCAAATGCGCTAGGAAATGATCGCGACAACAAACTGTAATAAACGCGGTAACTTCAGAATTGGGCCGCCTTCGTGAATACCGAACACGTGCTTTAGTCAGATGAATACACTTTCGGTAAAAATGATTTATTTAATAGAAACAACCATCGCTAGTAGAGCCAGGAAAATGATCATATTGTTGTGGAAAATAATTTCCAAAGACGATTTAGTGTTAACGTGTGGTGTGGTATTTTATTTTATTTTTTTATTGATGTCACTCTCAATCAAAAAATATTAGCCTCTGGTATCAAACGAAATAAGTAATTTTATGGATGAGTTGCCAATAGCAGTGTTGAACACCATTGTGTTTCATCAGGATGGTGCCACTGCACATAACGCACGAACGAATGTTCAATTTTTAAATAACAATTTTGTCGATCGATGGATTGGAACTAACGATCCAATTTTATTCGTTTTTGTGGATTATTTTCATATTAATAAATTTTTCGTTGTTTTCTATTTTTACATATTCGAAAGGATTTTCTTAAAGAAAAGGTAAAAAAATATACTTTGTTGTTCATTTTAATGTTGAAATTATTAATGGTCATTGCAATACTATACCAATGACGAACACTTTTAACAATTTTTCAGGCCGACAAATATTCAGAAACTTAATCACTTTTGACATTTAGAACAGGCTCATCTATTGTTTACTATGGGTACTTGATTTTTTTTTTTCATAAATTCCTCAATTTTTCGACTTTGGTTTGATGTATGGATAAAATTGTTCACAATTTTATGTTCAGAAAAAGAAAACGTTAATTAATTTGATGTTTTATTTATTCAAATAGGATCAAATACACCACCAAAGGTTTTTCGTCAGTTACCCTGTATTTCATTAATTGGTTTTTATGTAATCATATCCGATAAAATTTAATTACAGTATTTAAAATAATATTCTGTTTTTTCTTTTTATTGCGTATTTTTGACATTATTTGTAATCTGTCATTTGTTATATAATATAGGGTTACGAGAAATTATCAGAACCGTCGATTCTTTCAAAAGATACAGGAGTTAACGAAAAATGTCTTATATAAAAGTTGTAATGCTGTAAAAATCTACTTATTTGTTATAAATTGAAATATACAGGGTGGCCCATAAAATTGTAGTAAATTAAGGTTTCATTTTTTAAATACAAATATATACCCCGTATATTATTATTTATTTTGATAGTCCTGTCAATTTTGAATATTTTTTATTAACCATGCATTATACCTAAATCCATTAGTTTTCTATATATCGACGTTTCAAATAATAACGAGTAACAATGCGATATTCGAACGTAATCGTAGTTACCTGACCAACACAAATTAGATATAGCTTTGGAAAATAACCCGAAAGTTAAGTTCTGTTAAAATAAAACAAACAAGTAAGGTTCATGGCCGTTTTACTTACTGAAACAGGGATAATTGATATTTCAATTTTGAGGGGGTATAGCAATAAACATAGAGCATAGATCAAGATCTGGAATAGTGCTTCCGCCGATGATAAAAAATTCTGCTCTTACTACAAGAAAATCCCAGACAATCCACCAATCACCTTACTTCGGATCATGAAATTGATCAAAAATCTGTAAGAACCTTTTTTTTATACCGAGAAAATGAATCCATACAAAGTTAATGTTGTATAAGAACTTTGTAACGTTTACTATGATCGAAGACTACAATTTTGTGGAAGAATCACAAGAAAGATTGAAGAGTACACTAATTTTCTAAACCATATTTTTTCTTCGGATGAAGGGACTTTCATACTACATGGAATGGTCAATAAACAAAATTATCGTTACTGGGGGCGAAATAATCCAAACTGGTATATAATAATAATAATAATAATAATAATTTATTGGTCTTAGTGGTTGAGTTAACAACAAGAGACATGTCAAATATACAAGTACGAAGAATGAAGAACCTTATACACAGTTTCCAGAAAAAGTTAATATCTAGGTTGGATTGTTTGCGGGACATGTAATTGGAACCTTTTTTATCGAGGGAAATTTGACCGGTGAATTGGAACATGTTCGAACAATCCAATAAAAACTTAACGTAGTATCAGCAAGATGGAGCTTCTCCGCAATTTTCTCGGGAATTTAGAAAATTTTTGAGAGTCACGTTCCCAAGTAGATGGATAGGACGAAGAGAGCCTATCGAATGGCCTTCATATTCTCCTGATCTTTCGCCCTTAGATTTCTTTTATTGGGGTTACTAAAAATAATGTTTATTAGAACAAATCCAATAATAAGAATTAAAATTTTAAATGAAAGTAAGAAATTAACAAGGGGAATGGTTAATGGAATATTATTATAATCAGTTTTTTGCATTATCACTACACTATTACCTTTGTCTGATTTTAAATAATAACAATCTTTTTCTTTAAGTTTTTTCACTATTTTTGTGTGTTGGTTCCATCTTCTGACATCTGTTTATTCCTTTCGATTTTCGTTAGGATTTCTTTTGCCTATGAACGAAATTCTGCGGTTTGGTCTGGTGTTAATTTTGAAGCCGCTATTTCAATATCGTTGATTATGTCTTTGATAGGAAATTTCTTAGGACCAATTGAGTGTTTCAAACCTCGTCATAATAAATTGATTTCTTCTTCAGAAAAGGGGTTATTGGTTTTGTTGACGACTAATGTTTGCTACAATTGTTTTGTGTTCGCTTGTAGAATGTTTTCTTAGTATGGATGATTTTTTAACAAAAGTGTTTTTAACTTTTTTGTAGCGTTGCTGATTTGTTTCTTAACTTCTTTTTGATCACTGTATGCATGCGTGTTTCGAAATCGTCCCAAATGTGTGGAGTTATTATTTTACTAAGGCGTAAATGTTGTTGGTCGGCCTCAATTTCCAAGTTCGTTCTTTTAGTGTATAAAACACCCATTTCGAATTTCAACAATTTCAGTTTAAAATTAATCACTAATTTTGTAATGTTGTATTTATGTTGCACTGTTTTCACTTGTATAAAGTTAGGAAAGACGTCGTTCTTCTTACACCGCTTTAGAAAGTAAATGTCTGCTCTTAGTAATTGAATTTTAGTTTTGATTTGGAAATGTTTGTTTAACTCAGTTAGTCAGGTAGCCATTATAGTAGTTTGATTTTTGTGAGTTACGTGAAGATAAACTTGATTAATTAAAATAAGCACTAAAAACCTTTCTTCACAATTTTATTTAAATTTTCAGATATATATATACAGGGTGAGTTTTTTTTATATTCTCTATGGGGATCTCGGAAACTATAAGAGATAGAGGAACGGCTAAATAGGGAAAGAAGTGTAGATTTACGAGACGAATAAAATTCCACTTTCAAAGTTTTTAAAAAAGTCAAGGGTAACTAGATATTTTGAAAAAAGTAAAAAGTGTCAATTTTTTCTAATCAATATATCTCGATTATTATAACAGATAGAAAAAAACTGTAAAGGACAAAGTTTTAGATAATTTTATGTAGATTAATAAAAAATAATCAGAATTTTTTTATCGCCATTATTTTCCGAGATATGATGCAAACTTACATTTTTTTAAATGTAAACCATAGTTAACTATGGCCTCATTCAAAAGGTAATTTTTTTCTCTTTAATCCAATATTACATACGACATAGTTATTTCTAAAAATAAGTGAGTTATAGTCATTTTAAATTTTATTATAAATAAAAAATGGGTAGCTGTGAAAAAGATGAAAGTAAAACAATTGCAGTTGTTTATAATAATAGCAATATTGTAATTATTAGTTCTACAAAGTTAAATAAAAATGAAAAACCAGCATAAGAATAATAATTTCGTAATTATCAAATGGCCTTCTGCATGTGATATAAACCCATTTGTCAAGAGGATAATACGTTTCTTACAAAAATATTATGAACAGATGAATCGCGATTCACTAATTGTGGTATTTTTAATCGCCACAATGAACATAGATGAACTTAAGAGAATCCACGAGAAGTTTCACAGAGAAAACTACAAATTAAATTTGGGTTTAATTCTTGGTGTGTTTGGATTAATAATTTTCGGTCCATATATTTTTGAAAGCTCAATAAGTGAAACTGATTACTTTCATTTTCTTCAGAAAACATTTGAAGATGCGCTCGATTGTTTAAATTTATCATTACGAGCAAGATTAAAATGGTTCCAATATGACGGTGCTCCACCTCATAACACGTTGGCTTTATAAATTATTTAAATGATGCTTTTCCTAACTCATAAGTGGGAAGAAATAAACCAATCCCAGGGCCACCTAGATCTCCCGATCTGCGCGATTTAGAATTTTTCTGTGTGGTTATGTAAAAAACAAAGTATATGAAAAATCATATCAATCCGTGGAGGATCTTAAACTAGTTGTTATTGAAACATTTAATTCAATTTACATGAGAATAGTCAAAAAGGCATAAATTCAATTTTAAAAAGATATAATTTATGTCATATTAGTATTAATAGTGGACTCTTTGACCATATTTTTTTAATATTAAAATTTCTCTCCCATTGATATATTGATAATTACAGAATTACTTTATGCTGTTGTTTCGTTTTGGTTTATCTCTGTAAAACTAATAATTACAATATTGCTAATATTATAAACAACTGCCATTGTTTTACTTTCACCTTTTTTATGGCTACCCATTTTTTATTTATAATAAAATTTAAAATGACTATAACTCACTCATTTTTAGAAATAACTATGTCGTATGCCATATTGGATTAAAGAGAAAAAATTACCTTTTGAATGAGGTCACAGCCAACTATGGTTTCCATTTAAAAAAATGTAAGTTTACGTCATATCTCGGAAAATAATGGCGATAAAAAATTATTTTTGATTATTTTTTATTAATTTGCATAAAATTATCTAAAGTTTCGTCCTTTACAGTTTTTTTCTATCTGTTATAATAACCGAGATATATTGATTTGGAAAAATTGACACTTTTTACTTTTTTCAAAATATCTAGATACCCTTTACTTTTTTGAAAACTTTGAAAGTGGAATTTTATTCATCTCGTAAATCTACACTTCGTTCCCCATTTAACCGTTTCTCTATCTCTTATAGTTTCCGAGATCCCCATAGAGAACATCGAAAAAAACTCACCCTGTATATATATATTTCGAACACAACGTGACCATTATCAATGTTTTTATACTAAATACAAAACTAAAATATTCGGCTTATATACTATAAAAATATGCAAATTACAGTAACGACGGTACTTGGAAAAGAGGTATTAAGGAAAAACCCGGATTAAGGTGAAGGAAAAAAATCTAGGAGTACATTTTGTAGCCGGCTTACATCAAAATTTAATAATTTATTTTTGTGTTTTTTTTTTCATTTCGATAGCCTCTAGCACGTTTAATTGATAACTTGAGAATTGTTTCATTAATTTTATATTATTTATTGTGATCTTGTGACCAGTTTCGTAAATATGGTTAGCTATAGCGGATTTTTCAGGATTGATATTTTTTGCGTGTGTGATATGTTCTTTGAATCTGATTTGTATATTGCGTTGTGTTTGACCGTTACATATATTTTTATTTGAAAAAAGCGGATTATAATAATAGAGTAATGATAATGATTTATTAGAGTCCGGCCCATACTTAGTTCAAAAGAAAAACCCGATTAAATCTTACATAAAGAAAATTAATAACAGTTTAAAAGCCTCAGCATGTGTTATTGATAAAAATCCCAGTTTAAAATTAAAAGTTAAAAATCCAAGAATTCTCAAATTATATTGCTTACGCAAGATACACAAAAAGGGCAATAAACTAAGACCTATAGTTTCAAACATAAATTCACCACATATAAATTAGCGAAATGGTTATTTAGCAAATTTCAAATATTACACATCGAAAATAAAATGTCAGTAAAAAATTCAATAGATTTGTCAAATAAACTAAAAATACGGTCATATCAAATAATCAAACTTTAATTTCGTTTGACGTTGAATCTCTTTTCCCTAGTATTCCAATTAAAGACACTATTTCAATATTAAAAATGGTGATGTGGCCATCATAGTACTTTCCCTATATTTCTCTCGAAAACTATGAGGTTTCCGCAAAAACGCTATTCTTAATAATTTGTTCAGTTTTGAATTCTTTACAATTATCTGTAATACAAGTTTCATGTAACTCTAATAGTTTATTAGCAATTGACAAAATATGTCAAAATTTTCAATTTTGTTTTTCTCGAAAGTTAAGAATTTTATGAAAAAAATGTTTTAATAAAAGTCATTTATTTTCTCATTATCTCTAACTATTGTTTGAAAAGTTTTGTAATATTTTTCATATTTAGAAAAATATCGACAAAAAACCTCATTTTCATGCATTTTCATGCACAATACTATTCAAATTGTGATGTGGCCATCATAGTATTTTGCATATATTTTACTGGAAAACTATGAGATTTACGCAAAAAAGTTATTCTTAATAATTTGTTCAGTTTTAAATTCTCTATAATTATTTGTTATAGAATTTTCATGTAACTTCAATAGTTTATTAGCAATTAGCAAAAAATATCAAAATTTTCAGTTTTCATTATTTTTCTTGAAAGTTAAGAATTTTATGAAAAAATGTTCAAATAAAACTTGTTCAGTTTATAATCCCCTTTAACTTTTGTTTGAACCGTTTTTAATTTTTTTTTATATATTTAGAAAAATATATCAAAATTTTCAATTTTATTTTTTTTTCTCAAAAGTTAAAAATTTTATGAAAAGTATGTTCAGATTTTCATTCTCTTTAACTTTTGTTAGTAAAGTTTTGTAAAATTTTTCATATTAAAAAAATATGGATAAAAAACAAAAAAATGGCTCGAGTAAACACCCACTTCCGGTTTATGAATGTTTACCAAAAGCTTTTCAGTTCCAGTTTTTAACGATAAAACCTTAAGTTTATAGTTTCATCTCAATCGGATCATTCGTTTTTGAGATACAGCACCCACCGACAGACACACACACATACACACAGACACAATTTTTTTTTTTCCAGAAATTAGTTTTTTGGGCTCAGGGAACCCCAAAACGGATATTTCCGCAAAAAAATTTTCAAAAAAAAATCACGAAAACAATACTCCCCCTATATAGGGTGGGCCAACTAGTGGTTTCTTTTTAAATCATAGATTATTTTGATACTGACAGTTTTTTTCCGTTCGAAATCTTGACTGAAAGTCAGTATCATACTTCCGCGGTATGAAATGAGTCGAATTACGCTTGAACAACGTTAAGAAATATTCCAAACTTATTTCCAAAGTGAGTGCTTAAAAATCATTTTATCTACGATCGTACAGAAAGTAGACGCTTTTTGCATCATTTTTCATTGTAAAAGTGGCTGCTTTTTAAAGCACTAGTGCTTTTTTACGTTTTTATTGCACGATAATGTCAAACTGTTTTTATTGCACAGAATTGTCAAATTTGACAGATGAATATATTTCGACGAAAAACTTAATTTTTTATTAATTGATACAAATAACCAATAAACTATAAATAGAATATATAATACAAACCAAATGGCAGATTTAAGAACTCTGAAGATTTCATTTAACGCAAGTCGAAGCGATTACAATAAAGCGAACATTTTTTCCATAAATAATAATGGCGGCCGACATTTGTGCAACTTGTTTACTGGTTGCTAAGTAACGCCTTCATTAGTGCACTGCGGGTAAAATATGTTTTCATTAATTGAATTATTGAAATGACATTAAAATATTACTCATATGAATATATTCTTTGAAATCCTTTACGATCGAAGATAAAATTTTGTAAGGCACACGTGTAAAAAGTTTCTTTATTGCACTCCTGGCACGCCAGTTCGTGCAATAAAGCATCACTTTTTACACTTGTACCTTAAATAACTATTTTCTGACGTTTAACATTTTCATTTTGGCGGGTAGGTTAACAAACAAAATAGACGCATCTGGGAACGGAAAACCCGCACGTTATTGTCGAGAAGTCAATTCAACCACAGAGATTGAGGGTTTGGTGCGAATTGTGGAGTGATGGCATCATTGGACCATTTTTCTTCGAAAATGAGGCTGAGAACAACGTTTCGGTAATGGTAAGCGTAACGAAGCCATGTTATCCGAATTGTTTTACTGAAATTGAAGACATGGTTTTGATGACCCCTAGTTCATGCAGGATGGCGCGCTATTCCACACAGCCCATGCCACAATCGATCTTTTGTGCACCAAATTTCCAAATCGTGTTATCAGCCATCTTGGCGATATCAATGGGCCGCCTCTGAGCTGCGATTTGACCCCTTTGGATTTATTTTTGCGGCGAACCGTGAAGAACCGATGTTATGCCAACAATTCAGAAACGATACATGCACTTCAGGCCAATATCATCCAAGAAATCCGTGAGTTATAGCCTGAAATCATCAACAAGGGCTTGGAAAATTGGAATAACAGAATGCGCTACTACGAAGCCAGACTATGCATCCACTTAAACGAAGTTGTGTTCCATAATTAATGGGAATGTGTGCTCTTACTAATAAAGCTATATTATATGGGAAAAAATTAAATTTTGTGCATTTTATTGCATTTTTAAAAAGAAACTTGTATTTGGCCCACTCCGTATATACTACGTATATAGGGAAAGTAAAAACATCCTCATCAAAAATCAAATACTCACGGAACATACAACAATTTATATCGAACTCACGGAATTAGTAATGGAATGCAATGTATTTGAATACAATAATATTTTCTACAAGCAAACCTTTGGAACCGCTATGGGTAAACCCTTTATCTCCCTTCTTAGCTGACATCTTCCTAAATAATTTTGACAATAACGCAAAACATTAATTAACAGAATTTCCTGACGTTTGGTTTAGATACGTCGATGACGATTTCGCTATAGTAAACTCTGATTTCAAAATTAATTCCTTTGTTACATCCCTCAATAATTTCTATGACAGCATAAATTTTTCATACAAAACAGAAAAGAATAACTCGTTACCATTTTTAGATCTCCTTATTTTACGTAACAATAATAAACGAGAATTTGACATTTATCGAAAACCCACCCACATCTTCAATTACCTACATTCTGACGTCTTTGCCCCGATATAACATAAATTAGCTCCTTTTAATAGCCTTATCCACAGAGCCTTCAGCGTTCCGTTATCTTTAAAGAATAGGAAAAAGGAATTCAACGTCATACTAAACATCGCAAAAAGTCTCAATTACAACAGCTACACAATAAAAAATACTAATAAATAAACATGCTTTTAAACATAAAATCAGAAACATAACCCACTTAATACCTTCCAATCCGGATAAAGGTAAAACATTCATTAAATTAATATACTCCCCTAAAATAGAAACTCATTTCAACAAATTAAAAAAAATAACGGGTGTCCAACAATTATTGCAGTCCCGGGTGGCATTGGAATAAAAAAACGTAGGTCGATTCTTACATGTTGCAAATAAATAAACTGACATTTTTAATGCACATTTAGGTTATGTTTGACAATTAACATGAAAGAATTGACCTACGTGTTTGATTCCAACGCCACCCGGGACTGCAATAATTGTTGGACACCCGTTACAATTTAACACCCGCTTATTATTCAAATTATAAATTGAAACAATTACTTGGTAACATTTTCAACAAACCAGAAGAACTAAAACAATCAGGTGTTTATTCCAGTAGCTGTTGTAATTGTGAAAAAATATATATCGGTCAAACACAATGCAATATACAAATCAGATTCAAAGAACATATCACACATGCAACAAATCTGCTGTAGCTAACCATATTTACGAAACTGGTCACAAAATCACAATAAATAATGTAAAATTAATGAAACAATCCTCAAGTTATCAATTAAACATGCTAGAGGCTATCGAAATGAAAAAAACACGAAAATAAATTATTAAATTTTGACGTAAGCCTTATCCTTAATACCTCATTTCCAAGTACCGTCGTTAAATCGTTTCCCCGTAATTATCGCACTATAATTTCCATATTTTTATAGTATATAAGCCGAATATTTTAGTTTTATATTTAGTATTAAAACATTGATAATGGTCACTTTTTGTCCGAAATATATATATCTGTGAATTTAAATAAATTGTGAAGAAAGGTTTTTAGTGCTTATTCTAACTATGATTACGTTCAAATATTGCATTGTAATTCGTTATTATTTGAAACATCGATATCTAGGTATGAATTTAGGTATAATGGCATGGTTAATAAAAAATGTTCAAAATTGACAGAACTATCAAAATAAATAGTGATATACGGGGTTTTTCATTTAAAAAAATGTAACCTCAATTCACTACAATTTTGTGGGCTACCCTGTATATTCCAATTTATCTCTGATAAGTAGATTTTTTAATGTCTTACAACTTTTATATAAGAAATTCTATACTCCTGTATCTTCTTCTCTCTTTTCCCATTTAGACTTCCATTTTATGGACGAATCTAACGATTTGTTAAGTATTATTGTCTTTTCCTATTTTTTCTCTTCTTTTTTGTTTAATTTATTTCGTCCTCTTTACTTCTTATCTTAATTAAAATATTTATTCTTCAATATTTTCTTCTGCTTATCTTTTCCTCGATGCTTTCTCTAAGTTTCCCCATTGCTTTAATTATTACATTTTTGTTATTCTGTGTTATTATTTTTTTTTATTTTTTACTTTTACTTTTTTATTCATTATAATTTCCATCCATTTTCTTCTTATTCCTGTTCTGGTTTGAAAGATTTTACAAATTGTTTATTTAAGTTTTTGAGCTTCAGTATCACGGTAAGAAAGGGGAAATCGATAAGAAATGGAGATGTGATGTTTCGCGGCACTAGATACTGATCTAAAATTGGGTAAGGTGCCTAGGTTAAATAAAGATAGAGCAGCCTACCAAGGAGACGTTAACCGTTAACACGGTCCTTCCTTTTGTGACGAAAAATCACACAGGAGTATCGAGTTGTAGAAGACATAACTTTCTGTTTGTTATGTTTTCTGTAATTATTAATAATTAATCTAACACGAATTGTTTTAGGTTAGGTTTCAATTAAGTATGGACCGAGAGAATAACCATAAATTCGCTTTATGGTTAGCCTCTTCGGATCAGAAGCATTTTTTAATGTGCGCACTTATTGGAGTAACGAGAAGGTCAAGGGGAAGGTCATGTAACTTTCCAGTAATATTAATTTGATCTGCTCCAAATCCGTAATTTTGTGAGAATGAATAAATGGAGACGAGCGCTCCTCTGCGTGGGGCGTGTCTGCGTTTTCGGCCACTACTTCGGGGGCCTCTAGCGATTTTCTCAAGCCCCATGTTGGGCGCCACTCATTACCGGGAAGCTCAGATGGGGTAGCAACAATTGAGATGGGTAATTCCGGAAATTAGTGGTGGGAATACATACACAATACATCGGCAATAATATATAAATGTTATAACAACATATTCACTTTTAATGAACAATCCATATCTAGAGCTTTAATCTATTATACATTTGATAAATTGGGCACGTGAAGTAAATACATGTACAAGCTTTTAATTTTCTGCACAGACTGATAATATAGTTCTACGTTAGTTTATAAATACATACAGAGGATGTTTGGAGTGGTTTTTAATTTTGATGTTATAACTTTAACACTTCCACTATATCAAATTTAAAAAAAAACTAACTTTTAATTAAACCTAAATTAGTAACATGTTTATTGTGTTTCAGCCGACACAAACTTGTTGTCAATATTTCTGCAATCATCTCTGCTGTAGGTAAATAAGGTATACTAACTTATTTATTTGTGCCTCTCGCACAAAATGATATCGAATATCAATATGTTCTCCTGTCATCTTATGGTGTACAGGGTTTACTGAAAACTTTTGCACACTTTACTATCATTGAAAATATTTATACAGCATAAGAAACTCATCAGTTGTTATAACAAGTTTTTTAAATAAATTTCTTCTTTTGAAGCCTCTGACATAGCGATCTATTCTGCTTCAGTGCTGGACACGCCGCTGTAACTTGTTTCCTGCTTTAAAAACTTACACTATGCGCAACATCGGGTCTAGTCAAAACCACTAGATGCATTAGACTTCCAATCAATTGTTGATAAGGTAATATTTTATTAATGTCTTCATAGCTAAAGATTACATTCTTTTCAATAGATGTGTTGGCAGTTTTACTTTCTTGTATATTGAATTTCCGCGATAATTGTTCAAAATATTCTTCCTGATTGACAGTGATGAATCCTTCTTCCTTGTTTCAGATAATCCTAAAGCCTCTTTTCATTTCTCCTAGATACTTTATTTTAAAATTTGAATTTAACTAATCTATTAAGTATTTAGTTTCATTTGAATCATTTGAAAATATAAAAAATCGTTACATATATCATCTGGGGTTTGATTTTCATTCTCCATTAGAATTAAATCTCTACTGATGAATACCCTATTTCTGATTTCGTCGTACAGTCTATATCCTTTCGTGTGAAGACTGTAGCCCAAAATAATCTTTCTGGATTGCTTACCACGTATGGTTCTCTCCGTTTTTGTAATGTGCACCATAACTTGGCTTCCAAAACTTCTTATGTGGCTTACTTCAGGTTTCTTGTTTCAAATTTCTAATGGTGTTCTTTATTCCTAAACAAATTGATCTATTTCTTAGAGAGGTGGCAGTATCCACAACTTCTGCTCAAAACAATTTTCAAGATTCGCATCGGAAAGCAAACATTATGCCTTTTCTACCAGAGTTCTGTTGTTGTTTGGTATATTATGCCATGATCCCCCAAAAACATCTGGAATTCTTTATTCCTCTATCAGATGGTAGAATCTTAATTTTTCATTCTTGAATATCTTGAAATATTTGAGGACTTATTCCTTAGATTTTAGAAAATAAACGTATACCATTCTGAAGTAATCGTTTTGAAAAGTGACAAAATATTTCGATCAGCTGCACAATCTGTGTTAATGATATCCAATATTTCTTTTTATCTGGAAACGGTAACCTCGTCTGCTTGCCTCCACAACAAACCATGCAGATCTTGATTCTACGGTTGGCATCTTCTTTAAACTGTACTTCTGTTACTACACATTCTGATGAATTTGTGTCCAAGTCTCCTATAAGGGTAAGTTTTCTGATATATTATTTGCAGTAGCAAGCAAGCAAGCACTCATTTGATTTACCAAAGTTTAGTCTATATACATTTAGTAAAAGTTCAGCTACACTAACTAGTACATTATTTCTATTAAAAATGTTGCAGGAATTCTTTGTGAAGTTGACTGAATTTCCGTTTTTTAATAAGTTGACTGACAAATAAAAGATTTATCATTAGACCAGGAACACAAAGTACATTTTTGATAACTACACTATGACTGACATTATTTGCCACGGTTTTTAAATTAATGTTTCCCACACATTTGACTGTGAATCTTCCTTCATTTTCTACTGTAATTTCCCGAACACTACAATCGTATGACTTGTTTTTCATGAATTGTTCACTTGTGGCAAAATAAAAACTAGCCCGTGAATCCATGTACCAATCGTCCCTGTTTAACTGTCCTGTTAAGAAGGTGACATTAAAAACATTCTCTTCTACACCGCTTGAACTGCTTCGATCATTCTTGGGATAATTCTTCTTAGTACATTGACTTTAAAAATGAACCCTTTGTTTACATTTGTAGCATCTTATTTCCTTCTTGTCGTTACCACTAGATGTCGTCTTTGGCGCAAAAGTGTTACCAACCTGGATTTTATTCTTGTTACTTAACCGTGTACCAGCGAACGCACTTCTTTCCCAGCGCCATCTGTCTCCATATCCAGCAACTTGGACTTAATGACGTCGGCACTTATGTTAATGCCCGAATGCCCGATTGCCATGATCTGAGAAGAAAATCTTGCAGGCAAATCTACTAGTAGGAGCGTCCCTATCCACACGTCGTCAATGTTAAATCCGGTACCTTTTAGTTTCAGTCCCATTTCCACCATTTGGTTTATATATTCCGTCATGGTCTTCTAAACTAATAAAAATTAATGCTGAGTTGGTTCCACAATGCTTTCGTCGTGTCCTGATCTTTAATATGAACGTATAAGGATAAAACCATAAATAAGATCAACTTGGCTTTTGCTTTTGCATCTTACGCCAGCGTCTCATCCTTGAGACACTTTTCTAAGCCTTCCAATTTCAGAAAGTTTTCTACGGCAAATGACCAATCGTTTTATTGTTCCTTCCTTTGTGCACTGTAAAAACTAATATATTAACGTGGGTCCTGGAGCCATAACCTGTTGAATTGGGCATGTAACATAAAGTTAATAAATATACATTCTTTTAATATTCTGCACAGACTGATAATATATTTCTAGGTTAGTTTATAAATACATATACAGGGTTATTCACGCTATACGGCACGGAATATTGTGGCCAAAATACGTGACTTTCAAAAAGTTTCACTTTGGGGATATATGGGGGTCTATTAGGGCTACTTTTTAAAATTACTTTCATAATATACAGGGTGTCCCAAAAACCCTAAAAGTATCAAAGTTGTGTTTTTTTTAATGAAACACCCTGTATTTTATTGCATTTTTGGATCCTTCGATCAAAATAAGTGTGTGTTTTAATAAGGTTTTTATTACTTAAACCTTAAGGTTTTTGAAATAATTTGAATTTTGTAAAAATTTAACCTAATTTTCATGTTTCAAATACTTAAAAAGTAATTAAGTTATGCATACCAAATTTACACTGAAATGTAACAATAGATCATATTTTATTTTCCAAGTATAATAAATTTGACATCTTATACCGGGTGTAAAAAATTTGGAATTAAACAAATGAGAACTTTAAATGGCCATAACTTCATTTATTTAAATGGAACGCTATATTTATTAATTTATCAGCTAATGCACGTTTTAATTACCTATCGAATGGTATTTATATCTTAAATGTTAAGTCTTCTCGTTTTTACAGAAAACGCCAAAATAATGTTTATTGCACCGTTTTAGTACTTTTTAAGTAAAAAAAATAATGTATCTAGTTTTCCATCGTATTTAAAAACGTAAGATAATTAATTTAGCCGGTTACTTTAGTTTAAAAAGCCTGTCTTTTGTTATAGTTGTGTTATTTTGCGTTTTTGTGTTAGATCGTTAGTAATCGTTATTGTTTGAACATCGTTGTTGTATTTAATAGTAAAAATGAAAATTTACACAGATTTTCTTATACTGGGGTTTTTATAACTGACACTACCAATTTCTTTAAATTGGTTTAATAGTCTCTCAAAAATGGCTGGCTTAGGGTGATTTCTTTCGGGAAACCTTTAAGTATAAACTCGAAAAGCCAATAAACAATTTTCATGACATTCTCCAAGCATAAAGATAATGCCAATACCCTCTTCTTTTGAGTAAATCTTCATTTTTACCAAAAAATACAACAGCGATGTTCAAACAATAACGATTACTAACGATCTAACACAAAAATGCAAAATAAGACAACTATAACAAAAGACAGGCTTTTTAAACTAAAGTGGCATACTAAATTAATTATCTGACGTTTTTAAATACCATAGAAAACTAGATACATTAAAATTTTTACTTAAAAAGTACTAAAACGGTGCAATAAACAATATTTTGGCGTTTTCTGTAAAAACGAGAAGACTTAACATTTAAGATATAAATACCATTCGATAGGTAATTAAAACGTGCATTTGCTGATTAATTAATAAATATATCGTTCCATTTAAATAAATGAAGTTATAGCCATTTAAAGTTCTCATTTGTTTAATTCCAATTTTTTTACACCCGGTATAAGATGTCAAATTTATTATACTTGGAAAATAAAATATGATCTATTGTTACATTTCAGTGTAAATTTGATATGCATAACTTAATTACTTTTTAAGTATTTGAAACATGAAAATTAGGTTAATTTTTTACAAAATTCAAATTATTTCAAAAATCTTAAGGTTTAAGTAATAAAAACCTTATTAAAACACACACTTATTTTGATCGAAGGATCCAAAAATGCAATAAAATACAGGGTGTTTCATTAAAAAAAACACAACTTTGATACTTTCAGGGTTTTTGGGACACCCTGTATATTATGAAAGTAATTTTAAAAAGTAGCCCTAATAGACCCCCATATATCCCCAAAGTGAAACTTTTTGAAAGTCACGTATTTTGGCCACAATATTCCGTGCCGTATAGCGTGAATAACCCTGTATATACATAGCGTTTGGCGGAGTTTTTAATTTTGATATTATAACTTTAACAACAATTAATTATAATTGTTTAAGCGGAATAAGTATGTTTAATATAAGTAATCATTGGAATAGGTGTATAAATAATATTTGTAACTATTGAGTAAATAGAAATAATAAATAAATAAATATTAAAATTAGTGTATAAATAAAATCATTCTATAGATAAAACTTATAAACTAATGTGCGAGTAAAATGACATGTAACTTAAAATTAGCATTTGAGTAAAATCAGTGTATAAACTAGAATTAAAAACAAATATATAATTAAGTCAGTGTGTAAATAAAATTTATTGAGGCAGTTAAAATGAAATATTCACATGTCAAGATCTATATGATATGTATTTTAAACTTTTTATGGGGGAGTGATTTCACTGCCTGTGGTAGTATGTTATACAGTTAGGCCCATAAAAACTTAAACTGTTCTAGCACCTAGACAGCATTGATCTTTCAGGATATACTCAATATTTTTGTGGACAAGAAATACACATTTCAATACGAACTGACCAGGCAAGGTAAGTATTTTGGGGCTACGAAAGTATTCCTTACATTCATCTCTATACCCAATTCCCGCAATGAGACGAACATCTCGACGTTGCAGACTAAATATTCGAGTATCCCCAGACCAGTATGCAGTAGGTTATTCTGAACTAAAAAAAAAACACGGTACGCAGCCATAAGTGTTGATAAGAGCACAGAACTGCTTAACATACGGAGTAAGTAAGTTACTCCACTTAATTTACTGCTAAGCACAAGCCTACAAACTTATAAAACCCGTGTTCTTCATTACCAACATTTAGAGAAAATGTGAGAAGCTTTTCTGCATTGCATACATTAAGATATAGTTTATTACAACTGAACCAAGTTACTACTTGATTATTTATGCCCCCTCTTTATTGTAGCACTCTTGCAAAACTCTCAGATTTACGATGGTAGGTCGTTAACATTAATTAAAAATAACAAAGGCCCCAAAATAGAGCTTTGAGGCACATCACAAGAACTCTCAGTAAAATCTGACGAGTAATTATTAAATTCTACGTGCTAACTTCTGTTTTTGAGATATGAAATGTTAATTGGATTAAAAAGCAATCTCTCAAATATTTTAGAAATGATAAGCAATAGAAACATCAGGCGATAGTTGTTTATATCTGCAACAGATCCTGTTTTATGTATCGGTATAATAGTAGCTATTTATTTTTGTTCATTCAGGAAATTAAACCCAAAATACAGACAATATAAATAGTTATATATATATAGATAACCATCCCTATATATTGTCTATTAAGTATAGTTATGTAATGAAAGAATTGAACCTAAATCATTACAAAAATTTCACAATTTGATGCTATAAGATTAAAATCTTTACAAATAATCTTTAACATATAATTTATAAGGATGATAATATATTTTTTTAAGAACTCTTTTAGCTTTAATTTGAATAGCAACCGATAGCAATTGATATGTGTCTGGGTAGACTCAGACACCCAAGCCGCATTAAAGGCTGTTCAAACCTACAGTCACGATTCACGGACTGTCTGGCAATGTCGAAGATCTCTTTCGTAACTGGCGAAAAACAACTCGTTGGCCCTCATGTGGGTCCCAGGGCAAGGGGTTATTAAAGGCATCGAAGTGGCAGATGAACCCGCAAAAAGAGGTACAAATACCACTCCTATAGGACCAGAGCCGTTTTGCGGACTCCCCATTGCGCACAGAAGAGAGGTAGTGCAAAAATGGAAAGAGGACAAAAGACGCAAACACTAGAAAAATGGCTATATTAAACAATCAGAAAATTATCGACCAATATCCCTTGTTCCAATAATTTCGAAAATCTATGAAGCGGTTATCTATGACCAATTATATAATTACTTTGAAACAAATAACCTCTTTAACAACTGTTAGAATGGTTTTCGTAAAGATGAAAGAAAATTAACGAAGTATTAGATTTTATAAATGATGGCTTTGTAAAGAATGAATACAATGGGACTATTTTTTGCGATTTATCTAAGGCGTTTGACTGTGTACATCACTCCATTTTAGTCAGTAAGTTATACAAGTATGGAGATGATAAATTAAGTTGTACTCTAATTCATTCATTTTTATCTGAAAGGAAACACATAACAAGTTTTTTAAAACGAAAACTCTTCGATAAAAAATGTAGTGATTGGTGTTCCACAAGGGTGTCACATGAATGACATACTTTCATGTGACATGCTATTAAAATATGTATTATTCGCTGATGATACAACGGTTCAAAACAAAAATAGTTCCATGGATGATCTTTTGATGAGAATGGAGCGTGGTTAATCGGGCCCACATGGTTCTTGGCAAATCAACTAAGTCTGAATGCGCCAAAAACGAATCAGATTATATTTTTACTTAAACATAATAATAAAATAAATAACTCCGACAAAGTAAAATTTCTTGGGGTGTATTTAGATCCTAAATTAATAAGGAAGAAACATGTTATATTGTCAATGAACTATCGAAAACAGTTTATATGCTTAGAAACATATCAAAATGTGTATCGATAGAAGTTTCTATAATAATTTACCACTCATTTTCGAGTAAATAGTCAATGCTACTATCTGTTGGGGCCATTTGTCGAATAGTGTAAAAAATTTTCGAATGCAGCGAAAAGCAATAAGATCTATAAGTGGCCTGGGCAATTGGGAAGATGTTAAAAACAAATTCAGCGAACTTAATATATTAATAAAGTAAATCAATATAATTTTAATTCTGACAATCACAAATATTGTACAAAGAATAAAAATAACGTTATGACGAAAGAATGTCGATTGCTTAAGTGCCAAATCGCAATGAATTTCTTAGCACCAAGATTTTATATTAAATTACCTAGTAAATATAAAGAGCTATCAAGGAAACTACTACCTCATTAAATAAAAACATTTTTTTTTATCTAAGGCATATTATGCACATAATGAATATATCAATGATTTAACAATTTAATGGTATAATATCATTTTTTTCAAGACTAATATGTTTTATGTGTTTTAGCATTAAGGTGCATCTTTTTTAATTTTAGAGTAACCTTTAACCTATTGTAATTATGTAGGGGTAACATGGGGCAAAACCGATTGATTAAGCACTTTGGCCTATAAAACTTACATTTGATGAGCTAGCGCAAAGTGTTTATTATCGTGGGAGGGCTTGTTCCTTCGGCTATAATTTAGACGTAGTCCTTTTGGCTGTAGCTCGTTTCTCTGTTGAATTATAACATTTACCCTTAAATTTTTCGATGTTTCAAAAATATGGGGCAAAACCGTTTGCTCATTTGAAAAGGATGTTTTGATAAATTAAGTCTATTTAATGGCATTTTTAATGTTCAAATCGATTGAAGTCGTGTTTAAAACTAAAAAATGAATATGGAATTGAGGAAATTAATCTGCTAATCATAATTACTATCAGACGACGAAAATACTTTTTTCGAATATCCACGTTTACGACCACCACGTCTACGTCCACCGCCACGAGGGGATATGGTAATATACCCGAGGTAGTTGGTGTGTCATCCGCAGCAAATCCTCGATCGCGAACCCAACCGCGACCACGTCCAAATAATTAATAATTTTACATTCAACTTTCTTAGTATATTTTACAGAAATGAATACGTTCAAACTAGTGTTGCCTTGATAGCCTTGCTATTTGTAACACGCAAATTACTTTTGTATCATTCAATGTCTGTCGAGTTATTAGCCTAGAAGTAGTTGTTTCAAAAGTGATTTGTTTTTATAGTCTTAATAAAACTCATTTGTTTTCGTGTTTTTTTCTAATTATTATTTCTTTATTCCTTTTATGAGGACACCTTTAGTTTTTCTCTTATTCTATCTTTATAGATTTATCTAAATTATTTTATATTGAACTTTCTTGTTCCTTTTTTCTGCTTTCGAATTTCTTTTTACATATTCTGCTTCTTTTTCAATGGTCTCTTTATTCTTATTTATCAAGTTATTTTCGATATTACTTTTCAAATGAATCCTGACATTATCGTTTTTCCATCTTTCTTAGTGTCTTCTTTTTCTTCCTCTTATATTCCCCCTACTTCAATTTATATTATTTCCTGCATTACATTCTTTTTTTTCTTTTATCTTCTATTCACTATGTTGTCTGTATATATTTGTTGTATATATTTATATATCATTGCGTTTTTATCGCCCTTATTTTATAATCCTCTATCGCATTTGTCTTTTTTCTTATCTATTTCTAAAAGTCTTAATTAAAAAGTACTTTTTAAATACTAGCCGTTTATTGACGATTTCTCTTATTATTTTTTCTACTTATTAAATCACATAAAATACTTTGCTATTATCATTTTTTAACAGCGCTATTACCTAATGATAAACTCTAGATACGCGTTTCACTGTATCACAGTTCATCAGTGAAGCTATGCCTTAATTACGTGGGTTCTTTCATGTGTATAAGACCATATGGTATATACAGGGTTTCCCCATTTAACCGTTTCTCTATCTCTTATAGTTTCCGAGATCCCCATAGAGAACATCGAAAAAAACTCACCCTGTATATATACATATATAGAAAACTATCATTAGCCAATTTCGCTAACTTGCAGGTTTTGATGGTTCTGAAAAGAACCGATTTGCAACGTTTCGACCAAGTCGCACTGGTCTTCTTCAGACCAATGCTTTTTTTTTGTTTTCGTGGAAGTGGAGAAATCACCTTTATGTGTCTTATGTAAGATTTCTCCGATCCTCTAGGTAGTATCATATCTTACTGACTAAAACTCAACTCCCTTGCTTAACAAATTTTATTTATTAAATTTTCTTAGGAGGTTATTGATATGGGTAGTTTAAATGACTGTGGATTGACTGAGTAAATGCACTATTGTGCGTAATGGAGAGTTATAGTTTTAAAAAATTCCAGTTGTAATGGACGTTTTCTTTTGCCTGGTGGGCGTTGTGGTTCAATATGATCCTGTAGATGACAGAGATCAAATTTTGTAGAGTGGCTGATGGCCAGCTGATGGATGAAGTCCTGGACTCTAGGAATGTTTAATTCCGAGCGAAGTTGATTGCTGCTGACGTATCACGGTGCGTTGACAATCCTACGGATCATCTTGATCTGTGTGGCCTTCAATTTTTTCATCTGCGTCTTGGAGTGTGAGTGATCCACGCAGGGCAACCATATGTCATTTTTGATCGTATAATTGCCTTGTACAGATGGACTTTACTGGAGAGGAAAAGCTGACTTTTGTCGAGTAGTAGTGATTTTAGTTGTCCGAACGCTTGTTTGGCTTTCGAGATGGTCATTTGGACATGTATATTCCAATTTAGTCTTTTATCCATGTGTAGACCGAGGTATTTAACCTGGTCGACCCATGGAATGGCTGTGTCCTTGAAAGTAAGGTTATCAATGGGTATCGAGCGGCCCTGGGAGAAATAGATGGCTTGACTTTTCTCTAGATTTATTGAGATTTGCCATTCAAGTGTACACTCCTCGAGTTCGTCGAGGGCGGTTTGGATTTTACGCATCATGTGCGAAATAGATTTACCACGATACAAGTATGCGGTGTCGTCCGCATACTGGGCCGTTAGCATGTGTTGGGGTGCTGGAATGTTGTGTACATAGATGTTGTATAAGGTGGGAGAGAGTACCGATCCCGGAGGGACGTCGGCAGTCATTTCTCTCGGTTCGGAAATAAAACATTCGTAACGTGCTGAGAATGTTCTTTTGGTGATAAACTGTTGGATGAGTTTCACCAAATATGTGGGGCAGTTTAGGGTTAGCAGTTTGAAAATCATTTCATCCGTGGTCAAAAGCTTTAGCAACATCTAGAAATATAGCTAGAGTGCTTTGTTTACGGTTGAAACCTTCGATTATGTAATCGCTGGTTCGTACAAGCTAGTTGTTTGTAGATAGGCCTTTTATAAAGCCGAATTGTGTGTTTGGGACGACTTTGTGATCAGTTGACCATACGATCAGTCTCACTTGTATTGTTTTTTCAAGTAGTTTACCCAGTGTGCAGAGTAAACTGATGGGACGATGGTTTTGTGGAAACTTTGGATCTTTACCCGGTTTGGGTATAAGGATAACAGTGGAATGTTTTCACGTATTTGGAAAGTGCTTTAAGTGAGAAATTCTTCAGGCAGTTGTATTTGATTTTATCGTGTCCGGGCGCTTTTTTATTTGGCGCCTGTTTGATAAGTTCTTTAATTTCTCTGACCGTTGTCGGTTTAGGGACGGAGTTTGGAGATCGTTCAAAACGATGAAGCGATTTCATCCAGGAGTTCATTATTCGTGGTTTCGTCGTGCAAAGGCTTCGGCTTTGTCTTCCGCAAGGTAGACGAGACCGTTTCGCCCATGGATAGCAGGAGTCGCCCTTCTGGTTTTGGTGAAGTTCTTTGTGAGCTTCCATAGTTGGGGTATGTGTTGGGCGGCGTCGTCGATACGCCTTGCCCAAGGGGCATTTCGGATTTCTTTAAGCTCTTTCTGAATTTCATTTTGCAATCTATTCAGATCCTGCTTTGTTTGGCGACAGCGTGTGCGTTGCCAACTACGTCGGACACGATTTTTTTTCCCTAATTTGATTAAAGAGATGTCTTGGAATATTGAGCGGATCGCCCGGAGAGACCTTCTTTACTGATGTGGATTCTTCAATGGCTTCTTAAATGGCCGATGTGAGGATATTAATACTCTCATCTATTACTTCACGATTACGCATCGCCGGAATCGACGCTACGTGTTTCGAGATGGAGTTATTGAAGAGTTTCCAGTCAGTAATTCTGTCTTTTCTCTCAAATCTGGATATTTCTGTGTGAATATCTATTATTACTGGATTGTGATCGGATTGTAGTTCTGATGTGGTCCAAATGTCTATGACTTTTTCAATTTTATTGACTATGAAAAAGTCTAGAATGTCAGGACGGTATCCAGCATTGTGATAGAATGTTGATGAATTTTGGCTTAGTGCTTGGATGGGCAGTCTGTGTTGATTGTTATATTCAAACAGTTTTTTGCCCCTTTGATTTTTGACTCGACTGTGTCAGCTTGGATGCTTGGCATTGAAGTCGCCCCCGAGTATTGTGGGAATGTCCTCAGTGAGGATTTTGTCATAATCCGCAGGGAGAAATGGCTTTGATGGTGATTGATAAACGCTAGTTATTTTGACTTTTTCGCCGAATATGCCGACGATGATGCTGTGCCGCCTCCAGCACCGCGATTAGGGCGTGGGGTAAGATGAAGTGTGTAGCCAGCCATTTATATATAAGCCTCGTCGAGAGGGAGCTCGAGATTCGCTTATTAGCATTATATGAATGTCTAAGGTACGCATGAACTGTTCTAGTTCCGACGTTTTACCCTGTAGACCGCATGCGTTCCAAGTGCAGATTCTGCACGCAATAACATTTGTTTCTACTGCATCGACGAGTTCTTTAATGTTTAGTGATGGCGAAGGAGGATAAGGATTCAAGGGTTGGTTTTACTCCTTCTAGCCTTTGTAATAGGGCTAGAAAGTCCGGGCTTGAGAGCATTTCGAGCGTGCTCATTAGGGTAGCGTTATTCGCGCTAGGTATTTCGTTGATTTGGGGATCAGATTGATAATTTAATTTAGGGAACCGTTGGCATCCCTTATGGTTTGCAGTATGGTGGCCATCGCAATTACAGTATTTAAGTTCACCATCGGTTTCTGTATTGCGTTCGCAATCCGAAGTAAAATGGTATCCTGCGCATTTCACGCATAGGGGGGCTAGGTTGCTTCGTTCGGCGCCGTGGTCGAAGCCTTGGCAGCGATGACATTGTAGCTGGCTGGGGTGACGGAGAGCAAGCTCAACTATAACGCCATTCAGAGCGCATAGTTGGGAGAGATGGAGAATCTCTCTCGCTTTCTCGGAGTTGTGGAGGCTGACAGCCACCATATTGTATTTGTATGTCTTTTTGCCCATACGGCGGACGAAGATGGCCGGAAAGCCCTTATCGAGTAAATCCTCGATGATTTCGGCGTCAGTAATGTTTTGGTGGATCTCTTTTATTACCACCCTATATTCTTTTTCCTCTTGGAGACTATGGGTGTAGAAACGGATGTCTCTTTTATTCAGGAAATTGACTATTTCAGTATAGTCTTTAGCGGACTGGACTTGGACTTGTATGTCTTTGCCGATGGTTTTTGCTTTTAGGATGCATATTTTTTTCCTAGTTATCTCTTTTGAGAGAGTGAACCAGTTTTTGGGGTTTTCGATTTTTATAGGTGGAGGTTTATGAGTGAAATTTTCCACTCCTTGTGTTTTCGATATTGTCGACATTAATCGACTTTCTGGGTTCGACCCTTGTAGTTTTATACTCGATCGGGTCGGGTGGAGGTGAATTTTTTTGTGGCCGTTTGTCACTAACTTTAGCTGATGAGTGCTTTTTGTTCACTGTTTTTTGTGGACCATTTGATTTATGGCTTGGTTTAGCCTGGGTTAGGAGAGGTTGACTTTCCCATTTATTGTTTTTTTTTTTAATTTTTATTACTATGGCGTTTTTTGCCAGAGTTAATCTGAGGAGGAGATATTTTAGGGGTGGTTGCGGTGTTTTTGCAACCGACCGACTTATTTGCTGTGTTTAGGATTTCTATTGGCCGCAGCGGGCTCGGTGGTCCGGTGGTTGACCGGTTATTTGGCTTTTAGCGCGGCTGGAATCTGACTCCGTGTCAGATGGCGCTCTTTTTGCTTTTTTTGGATTTCACCAGGTCGTCGGAGTTTTGGATTGAGTCTGACTCTGTTTCAGAAATGATTGGCTCTTTTTGAATTTCTTTTTCTTTTTTTGATTTCACTTGAGTTGAATCATCTTCTTTTGATTTAGGATTCGTTTGTTGCAACTGTGCTAGCGATATTTAGAGGGTGGCTATGATTGCATTCAGGTTTATTACAGATTCCTGCATGCTTTTTAGGGTTTCTCGGAGACTTTTATTCTTCTCGATTAGATCGACCATCTGGACGATCTCCATTAGGTTCGGAGAGCCCTCCTTGATGTCGATTTCACTCATGATGTATATTATAAGTGGTCAGTTCAAGATAGAAAAAAGGTTGCACCGCTTTCAATCAGCTGAGTCAAGCATCGCGGAGCCTGGTCAGAGACTGGTTGGGTGGACCGAAAAGTGGCTTTTGTTTGGTTTTTTATTTTTCCTGTGCGAAAAAAAAAATTGGAGGGCTGGCGGAGTTTCACCTTGTTGGCTGATAGTGGCCCATAATGCAAGTTTGTGAAACACCTGATTGTTGCAAGTTAGGACTGAGGTGATTTTTAGAAAGTCAAGAAGGACGTGGGCCCCTCTCGACTGCCCGTCGTTAAGCGGAACCGACACTATCACCTCCTGAAGGGGAGGCGATACTCGGCTGCTCGCCGCGATCGACCTGCTTTCCCTTTTTTAGAGGGAAATCAGTTGTTATCACGGTTTGCTGCTTTAGCGGGCGTCCACGTCTCCCAATGTGTACAGGGTTGCCTGCACCGACTGAGAGACGAATCTCGTTCCGACTATCGCAGCCGACACTGTTTTATGTACGTGCCAGCTGCTATAGCGTTCACCTGACGATCTGACTGTAAATATATATAAATATATAAAAAACTGAGGTTTAGTGGTAGGCACTTTGAACTGGGCAGACTTTTGCTCGAGTTGCGGGCCGATAGGAAGAATAATAGTGTTATTCATCTGTCACCGAATAAGGCTAAGAGTGCGTCAGACCAGAGTGATGGCAATAATTACTGGTAAGCCCGTAGGGCCAGTAGAAATTACTTAAATCGATAGCGGACGATATCCAAAGTCAAGCAACGTAAAGCTCGGACAGTACTTGGGTGACCCCAAGATCAAGCAGTTAGAGTGTCGAGAAAAAAGGACGGGCAAGCCGATCTGCAATTTTCTAATTCCACTATTTAAGCTGATGAACTATACTGAACGGATGGATGACTGTGACTGACTGTACTGTGTGCGATCGTGCTAAGTGGAACTGCGCTCTTTATATCTGCGGTGTTGGCGGTTGACGTTTAACGGCGCGAGTGCGGCTTCTGAAATTGGTGGTACCTGTGGGGATTGAAATGTGTGGAGCGGGTGAAGAGATATGCATTTTGCATAAAATGGATTTCCAAGTGGGGGGTAGTCGCTGGGCGTCGTCGTGTTTATTGAGATTATCGATGTGTTTTTCTATTTCAATTGCCTCGGGGATAATCCTCTTCGTAAAATGGTGCGATGGAAGTCGTGTGGTCGAAATTTATCTTGCGTCCGGTGGATTTAGAATGTTTGGCTACAGATGAGGATGGTAGATCTTCTTCGACGGCTATGATGTGTTCGTCTCGCCGTACATTCATACGTCTGTTGGTTTGTCCGATATAAACTTTATTACAATCGGCACAGGGAATTTTGTATACTCCTTGATTTTCAAGGGGAATTAAGGAATTGTCCAATTTTACGCGAAGTGGTAAAAATTGTTTTGATATTATGTCTTTTTAGTATTTTAGAGATTTTGTCTGTCGTACCTCGTATGTACGGAAGAAATGTTATGTTTTGTAATTCTTGGGACTCGTCGGTGTTTCTGAAGCTCGTTTTTTGTTTTAGTAAGAGTGTTACAGTACCTAAGAGCTGTCTCGAGGGTGGCTAGTTCATTATTTAGATTGTATTTATCTGAGAGTCGGAGAGAGCGAGTTAAAAGAGTTTTTATATTGATAGTTAATTATTAACAAACAGAATTGTATGATATTCTGTATCTACATAGTACACAGATATTTATACTATATTTAGTAAACTTCTGTCTTCTTTTAGAAGTAATCTACTTTTTAAATGTGTACAGTTTATTGACCTTTCTTCTTATTCTTTCTTCTACGTATCCCCTTATTGTTAATTTGCTATTTCGCTTCTTCTCCCATTCAGTTCCATTTTCTAAAAACAATTTTATGCTTTTAAAAAAACTACCTATCATTACTTAACAGTACATAAGTAATGCTCCTCTATTTAAGCTAGACTATTGATTCGTCAGTTTTATTAATTTATGTTTCCTTTGCTTCTTCTTCTTTGATGTTAATCGTTTTTCTTTCCTTTATTATCTGCATTTCTACTTTTTAAAGAATAGACATTCGCTTAAAAGATTTATGAATAGCACTAATAATTATTATTAGTACAAATTAGCCCTCTTACATCCGTACATAAATACTACTCATCATCCATTATGCTAGTGGGTCATAAATTTCCGACGCCTTAGAGGGAGTGGGAGAGATGCATTGCTTTAGATAACTTGCGAAATAATTAAAGCCTCATTTCTTTTTCGGTATCTCGTGAAGAGAGTGACAGCCTTGTGATATTGTTGAAAACATAAAAATCGCCACGGCGGCGGCGCAACTCATTGCCGTCTAGATTTCGACCGGCGATTGCACTGGCTCTATATATAATTTTTTTCTTTCGACTTAATACACTCTCGTTCATTCACGCCGTGCATTATTAGATCTGATAATAAACTATTTTTTGTAGACAAGTACACGAGTAATTAATGTATTGTGTACTTGTTGAATTCTTCGATCAAACTTAGATCTCACAATGTTTACATACGTTTACTGTCTCTGCTAACTCTGTCATTATTAGTGGCGCAAGTTGCCCATCGCTGAAGTATTGTATTTACGGCAGTCAGTACTTGTCACCGATTGAAATTAAAATAAATGTATCCATGTATGAAATATTGCCGCTGATTTACTTCGTTCGAAAAGGTCTCTGATGCGCATTCCGTTAGAAAAATGCCGATCCATACGTAATAAAACTGAAACGTCGGTAGGACTTGAAAGAGCGTTGTTTATATTTTGAGCATTGTCCTGTCCGTTTGCGGCTCCCGATGACGAGGCCACTACTTCTTAAGCAAATATACGCTCGTGTATACATTATGCACATTAATAGATTGTCCTGACACATTCTCCTGCTCCTTTATTTTCTATTCTTTAAGTAGCTATGGCGGCGGCGTCGCCCCAACATTTTCATAAGTACTACCATGTAAAAATGTATAGCAAATATTAATTATAGGAACTTCATAATTCATAAGAAAGTTAAAATAAATTTGTAATATGTAATTTTTATAAAAAATTCTAGCGACTGCGCCAATTAGAATGTATCCTTTATTTTAATAATAATTATAAAATTCTGTATGTTTATTATTAAATATAATTATTATTATTCGCAATAAAAAAATATATACAATAAATACAAGCCATAGATCGTGGTCATTCAACAGTATTCACAATATCTGTTGGAATTAAATTCAGATTATATTATATCTAGTAAACTTATTATGTAAAAAATATTTTATTATTACATTTAGCATGTATGACAATGTAGAATCTAACATTTAATGAATATTATTTATTTCTATCTCAATTATCAACCATTATTATATTGTAAATCGTTTTTTATATATATAAAAGCGGTGCGCGTAAATTTCATTTTAAATAAATTAATACCGTCCTCGTAATGAGTTTATAATGATTTCCAATTAATAAGCCGGGACGGGTAGGATGCGCGCTGCACCTGGGCCCTCACTAATTCATTTCTAATACAATTAATATCAATCCTCGTACAAATTATTACACTCTTTCCTCTCCTACTGAAAAATCTCCGTCCATTAAGGGGAGACAGACATGGCCGTTGCACGACTTTAATTACGGTCCGAAACGTGATCAGGTAACCCAAATCGCCACTGTGGTGAATCGCAATCGTGTAACGCAATAAACCAGTGATTTATCTTTTATTCCTTTATTTCATCAAATTTATCTTTCAAGTGTTAATACTAATAAATAATATCACCATAGTTTACTTTTCATATATGACAATAGTAACGGAGTTATTTTGTTCATAAAAAGAGTTGTAAATCTAAACTACCAGTTTCAATTTTTTTAATCAGGAATTTTATAAAATGAGCGCTTTAAATTGATTTATTTTTAAATTTTATGTACTTCATAATTAACTACAGCATTCATTTAGAAAGTTGCTGCTTTCAAAGGTTACTATCTACCAGTCTAAGTAATTTAGACATAAACGATAATGAGAGTAGTTATACTTTTGTATTGTATTGTTGTGTATGATTTTAAACATTTAAATCTTCTGATTGCTTTTTCTACTTCTTGTTCTGATATATCATCTAATAGGAATTCGCTATTTTCTCTTATTGTAAGGTCTGTTTCTTTATTTGGGTCATAGTCTTGATTCAGTATGTTTCCAACTTTCCAATGTTTTTTTTCCTTTATTAGTCGTCTCTTCCTAATCATCTGTTATTCTTATAAGCCCAACTATTCCGTATTTCTGCCATTTTCCTTTCTTGATTTTGATTTTCTCTTTTATTTTCATTGTCTGTCATGTTGTTTGCTTCTTACACTTGCTTCCCTTGTGTGTTCCACATAATTTATTTTTAAATATACCTTTGATAATGATTGTAAAAAAAAAAACATTGAGCAGAACAAGAGTTTAAATTTCCCCAATTCCACATACTTCTTTTGTTGTCTGTCTCTATTATTATTGTATTCAGTGATTTTTATTCTTCGTCTATACTTTGTTTTTCTAATGCTATTAGTTGGTCTATTGCCTTACTTCTTCCTTCTTCAAATTTTTGGCTGTGATTTCCTCTTCTAATTTGTATGCTTTTATTACTTCTTTATATGATTTTTCTTTACCTATCTCTTCCACTTCTCTTGCTTTATTTTGGTCTTATTTTTATTGTATTAGTAATTGCTTTCTATTTCATAATCTCTTCTAACTCTGTCATCTTTTATTTGTCTCCTGTTTGTCCTTTCTATGATAAGGTAATCGTGTACTAATAAAACATATGTCTCAGTTTTGACATTAAATTTGTGAATTTTTTTAAACGAAGTGTTTTATTTATCTATACGAGGGCGCCCTGAAATGTTTCCGGAATCGTCAAGAAAAATACGGTACTGAGGTGTTTTTTTATTTTTATTTTTCCATGTAGTCTCCTCGAAGATCAATAGACATATCTCTTTCCTAACAGCGATTTTTTCGGGTTTCGGAATAGTAAAAAGTCGCTGAGGGCTAGGTCCGGTAAATATGAAGGATGAGAGACTAATTCGTAGGGCAACTCATTCAATTTGGACACGGCGATGCCGGATGAATGAGCCGGTGTATTATCGTGGTGAAAAAGCACTTTTTCTGCTGCAAACGAGACCGATTCTCCTCGGGTCAATAAATGGCTTTACTATTGACCCGTGATTGTCGTTCCCTTCTGCAGATAGACGATGAGGATCACACCGGGAGTTGGAACGATATTTGCTTATTTCGGAGCTGCGTCGACTGTTGCTTGGTCTCCGGAATATAGTGGTGGATCCAAATCTCATTTACGGTTACGAAACGCATGAAGAAATCCCTTGGATTGCGTTGAATCCTGACCAGACACTCCTCCGAAACGGTCAACCGTTTTTGTTCAGGTTTGAGTAAACGCGATACCCAACGCCCCGAAAGCTTTTTGATACCCAAAATTTCGTGTGCTTATGCAGCCACGTTTGAACTCGCTCACCCAGAAGCTGATGGTCGACAATGATGGAGTAGATCTGTGATAAACCTCTTACAAAATATTTTGAATTTCCGTGGCCGTTTTCCCAGCCATTCAGAAGTGCTTTATCACTGTACGAAATTCGACGCCCTCATATGTTATGGAATTTCACTAAGTAACAGCCTCGTCAATTCAATATATAAATATTAGCTATTATTAGATCTTGTTATATACAAAATTCAATCAATCTTAATCCATTATTACTTTAGGTGCCTTTACCATGTATTCCCAAGGTTGTATTTCCTACCTCTCCATTGATATTTCCATTATATTTACTTCACATCTTAATTTCTTTCGCTAATTGTTTCAAAAATATATATGTTTTCTTGAGTGTCATTTTTGTTCAGTCCATATAACCCTAATTGTGTCTTTGCTATATTGTACATTTTTCTCGAAGTAAATTAGTGTTACAACGGATATAGTCCTTTCTATGATAATATAATATTTTACTAATAAAACATATGTCACAATTTTGACATTAAATTTGTGAAATTTTTTAAACGAAGTGTTATATTTACCTTATAATAATTAAAATGGATTTACTCGAGCCCATCGAAGTATTTAAAGTTAATCATAATCCGGACATTCCGCTCATTAACGACCAGGCAGATCTTATATCCTCCCCCCTGTTTAATGTTTTAAAAACGGTATAAATTTGTGTGTTAAATGTAATTTAAAATACTATTTCTTGATAATGGCAAGCTGAAGTTGTCGAAACTATAGTTACAAGTGTAAATAAAAAGTGATACCAACAAAGTTAATTGTTTATTTATTTTGAATTTATCAAAATGTATCACGAAGTGAAAGCCTCCACAATTACTTATTTATAATAATATATTTAATTTGTGAAAAACATCAAGTTAAAAATATTTTTTCAAGTTCAGAGTTATTGCTTATTGATTTAAAACTTAGTAACCAATTTACTGTATTTTAAATAAAATTTTAAGGCAGGGGTGGGGAACCTATTTTCTGCCAAGGGCCATTATCATTTGCGGACCAGACAAATAATAATAATAGTTTTTTTTAGTTTTTATTGTTCAACAAAAAAATATATATTATAAATAAACAAATGAAATATAAACAAACATAAAATATATCAATTTTTAAACATAATTAACTCATCCTAATCCTAATGTAGTGGCTGAAACAGCCTTTCTTTGCTGAGTCGTGTGATATTAGCTGATAATGATGATGTGGCTACTCGCAACTGATTTTCCAGGTTTACGTCGGTCAATCTAGAACACAGTCGATTCTTTGCGATCCTAAGTTTAGAAAAGAACTGCTCGCAACAGTAAGTTGTTCCAAATACAGATGCATATTTCAATGCATGTCTCCTCAAAATGGGAAATTCATCTTTAAGTAGGTAACGTATATAGAACTCAAGCAGTGAATCTTTCATTAAATGCGTCAATTAGTTTCGCACATTCACCAGCATACTCAAGTGTCGTAGTAGGCTTTTGTCCTTCCAGCGTAGGGACCGTGTTATTCCTTGACAGGTTTTCCATTCATCTCCATCACGCAGTTCATGAGCATGTTCCCGCGACTCAGCCACCGTACTTAACAGTGATAAATAATATAATAATAATTACTCAGAGACAAGGTCTTTCAGAAATTCCTTAAATTGGCGGCTATTAAGCCCTCTGCTTTTGATAAAATGAATACATGACACTACTGTTGACATCACATTGTCAAGCCGCAACGACTGTGCTCAAATATTTTCTTGATGTAAGACTGAGACGATTCATTTCCTTTCTGCGATCCAACCATGGCTGGAGCGCCATCTGTAGTCAGGCCACTTAACTTTTCAAAGGTTAGCTCAAGTTTCTTCATTGATAGAACAAGTCTCTCATACAAGTCCTCACCTGTTGTAGTGCCATGCATGGCTTCCAGTGACAGCCGTTCTTCTCGCGTGTCAAACTCTGCATTTATTCCACGAACGAACACGGCCAGTTGAGCAGTATTTGTCAAACCAGAGAGAAAAATTGGAAATCTTCTGCAGATCCCTTCAGTGTGTTTTTAATATCTTGTGCTGTCAGTAATCCGATCTGAGATGGTTCTCCGAGACAAACTAACACTATGAAACAATTTTACTTTGTCTGGTACTATCAACTCCGCAGCAGCCACCATGCACTCTTTCACAAACTCTTCCTCTACATGAGGCCTTAGAGCCTCTCGCTCCCTCCATAACTTGCCTGAATAACGTTGTCATTATCCCCACGAAGCTTAGTGAAAACGACTTGTTGCGATTTCAAACTCTGCTGAAGAGCTTTGATTTTATCCTGGCGCATTTGGCCACCAAATTCATTTCATTTTGCATGTTTTGTGCTGCAATGACGCTCCAAATTAGCCTTTTTCATAATAGCTAACGCATCCCCACAATCCATTTTTCTTGAAAAGACCGACACACTGTATCCACGTTTCTTTTCTTTATGCTCGCCATTTGTAGGGTGTCCACCATATAAGTTTTAATTTCTAATCACTCACGTTTGCGTACGAAGAACCAAAAAGAATGACGAACAGTCACGCATTTACAACAAGGAAAATTCACAAACCCCTCACGAATTGCAAAATACGTCAACACGATGTCTGTCAGCATTCGGCGTATTATCACTGCAACATGAACGTATTCACTCGCGAGTAGATCAAATGACTTCGCGGGCCGGAAGTTCCCCACTCCTGTTTTAAGGGATTGTACTCAAAGTTGTAAATGTCTATGTAATAGCTTTTAGATTGAAGAGTTGTTAGTTAATACTTCGGCAAGTATTAGTAAAAAAGGAAATTATCTGGATCCTTTTTGCCCCCTATACACAAAAAATGAGAAAATTAACAGAGCGTTAAGTATAAAGGTGTCATAGAACAAATTATGCAATTGTCGACTTTGTAATTAATAATTAATAATGTGCAATTTATATTAAGAAATAGTATGTAAGGGAACGCATCAGTTTGCTGTTTGGGAAATAGAAGGTGTGTCAACACGGAATAGCTGTGATATCATTATTACGGCAGTATAAATGCGTGAACGATTGTGTTTTAAGTTAAGTTAGTCTTAAGTAGTCTTAAGTCTATGTTCGAGGCATTAATGTACGTGATACGTGAATAAAAGGTATTTAGAAGAAACAGTGTTTTTATGATGAACCTCCTCCATAATGTTACATGGCGTCTAACAGCACATCACATTACCACTTTACAATATAATATTTGTGCACTTGACAAGACCTATAAAAATATATTAAAATACATACATAAACACAGTTAATCACTTTAAAATTTGAAGTAAAGGTCTTGAATATAGAGTTCTCGGCTTTTCGTGTTCTTACACTCGACCCATTACACTTAGCGGCTGGTAATGTTAACATCGGTCGATGAGTATGTGAGAGAGTATGAGGCATTTTTTGAAATTTCTGGTGTATTTAGATCAATTTTGTATAGATCTGCATTATTTTATATGCTTATGTCAGTGTGACATAATAACTACTTTTACAAGTTAGTTGTTACTAGTGAGCAAACTTTTAATAAGTTACCCTAGTAATATTATAAGCTACAGCAGATATATTTAATAATAAATTTAAAAATACGAAAACATTTCGTGAATATACAACAGTGAGTCTTACTAAGACTACAAAACAAATTAATTTGAAACCACTACTTCTCTGGCTAATACCTCGACAGATATTGAATAAAACAAAATTAATTTGCGAGTTATGAATAGTACAACTATCAAAGCAACACTAATTTGAATGAAATTATTTCTGTTGAGAAAAATATTTAATTCAATTTTGTTCATAATTTTTCATGTTATACTCATATTTAAACAAACTAAAATACATTTATCATTATATCTCCAAAGACTCCATTGTAAAGTCGATTGCCGATGGTAAGTTAGACCTCACCATCTTTGGCTCATCTGTCCCAGGTGGCCTACCTCGCTGCACCTCCAATATAGTTTGGCTTGGTGGGACCCCTTCTTCTGCAACTCACCGGCTTGTACGTTCTGGCCTGTACCTTGCAGCTTATCCACCCTATCTTAATCAGCATACCTCTACTAGGGCTATTTTTAAATCGCCTATACATTGGCTTACCGTAACCGATCCTTTTTCGCCGATAGCCCTTTAGGCACCGCTTCAGGTTATTACCCGCGGCTTCCTTTCCTACCGGTATCCCAGTTGTCGTTTTCGTCCTCGCCCCAAGTGTCTTTTCCTAGTAGCTGAATTATGCCATATACCTTATCCGAAAAACTACGGACCTCGCGTAACAGCTCCTCCTTAGCCCGATGATCTTTAACCACTGTAGCGAACTTTTCGAGTCCACCTTCGCCGTGGTCGAGCGTTTGAGTGACAATCGATGCCTATTATGTTGCCGGTTTTCTCTTACTGCAATTGCTATTTTAAGAAGTGACTAGTTATTAATGTAGCATATTAATGTATGATATAAGAAAGTTATAATTACAAGTATTGTTTTCGTGATTTTTTTTGCGGAAATATCCGTTTTGAGGTCCCCTGAACCCATTACACTAATTTCTAGAAAAAAAATTGCGTCTGTGTGTGTGTCTGTGAGTCTGTCGATGGATGCTGTATCTCAAAAACGAATTATCTGTTTGAGATGGAACTTTAAACTTGAGATTTTAAGGTTAAAAACTGGAACTGAAACGCTTTTGGTGAATATTCAAAAACCGGAAGTGGATGTTTACTCGAGGCCGTTTTTTGTTTTATTCTAATATTTTTTTTAAATGAAAAATTTTACATAACTTTTCAAACAAAAGTTAAAGGGAATGAAGAACTGAACAAGTTTTATTAAAATATATTATTCGTAAAATTCTTAACTTTCGAGAAAAAATATAAAACTTGAAAATATTGACATTTTTTGCTAATTACTAATAAACTATTGGAGTTACATGAAATTTATATAACAAATAATTGTAGAGAATTTAAAAGTGAACAAATTATTACGAATATCTTTTTTGCATAAACCTTATAGTTTTAGAGTAAAATATAGGGAAAATACTATGATGGCCACATCACCATTTTATACGCATATGTTATTATTATAGTTGCTATTTAAAAAAATGCTTTTTACTAATGCGGCATATTCCTCCGATAATAGTAGTGTTTCTACTTGAAACTTTAAAATTTAATTTAATTGCGACAACTTTACTTTTATGTCTTTTTTAAAAGTTATTTGTAAATTTAAGTAACTAAGAATACGTAGTTACTAAATTTGTGCATTTAATTTATCACTTAAACCTTTAAAGTAAATTATTTTTAATTAATCTACAGTGACTTTGATAATAATTTAGAAAGTTGATACTTTCGAAAAATATTGGGATGTTGATATTAGGGATATTTACTAAATGACTTAGAAATCCGAACACCTAGTATAAATAATTTTATTTTGATAAATTTTTATATTTAGGCTTATATTGGTAAAAAGAAATAACAATTAAAATTGCAGCTATATCAGATAAAGATTTCGTTTTTTATTCAAATTATTTATTTATTAGTGCGCAAGGTGAAATTTATTATTATTGGGTACGGACACCCATGCTAGAAAGGACTTCGTATCGGGGCTTAGGAAGTGCACTCTGGTTTACGATGCTGAGGTCCACACACTGCCTAAGAGTGTTCCCTCGTAATACCATTCAATCTCTGCTGACGTGGTTATGTCTGTTGTTATGCGGGCAGAGATTGAAGGGGGCTTAACCACCTGGAGCAAGAGGAGGAAATCTCAATAAAAACTTAAATCTTAAGGTAGAGGACTGGGGCGATGAGATGCGTGACTATATAGAAGACTAGTCTTTACCGGTCCCAACCTCCAGGAAGATTGCTGTTTGCAAGTAGCCTTGTCGAAAAATGCGGGGCTCTGTTACGGGTGACCAGTTACTTCCCTAGCTACTCGTGTTACAGTACACCACCACAAAAAAAAAAAAAAAATAGGGGATAATAGGTCCCCTTCCACGGTAAACATACCAAAAGATCTGGAGCAAGCTGATAGGCCTGGCCAGAACTTAGGGCATCAAACCTCTTCTAAGGGATATCAACATCCTAAGTTAAATGGGGGAGCAAAGAAGAGGGTTCAAATTCTTCCTGCGACAAGGGGTTCCGGTAGAGGAAGCCCGAGTGCAAGAGTTAAGCCCCCTCAACAAGTCTCCGAACTCTACGGATGCGGGCCGCAACAAAAGGCTCAGATCCGATGGCAGTACCTCAGAGAAAAGAACTAAGAGGGTGAAGGCGAAGGGGAGATCCTACAGCAATCAGGCAGTATAGGCTGAGGCGGAAGGCTCAAAACCTCGTACTTCCTTCTCTGGAGCAGCCACCAAACGGGCAGAGGCTACCAAAGCAAAGCATCCCCGTAAATCCGCTAAAGCCGAAGGTCCGAAGCCTTCCTTCAGTCAGGCAGTAGGAAGCGTAAGGGTGGGAATAATGCTCAATAAGTTCCCAGACACATTGATTGAGGCGAATCAAATGACAGTACTCCAGGAAGCCATCCTGGACAAGATTGTAGGGTTAAAGAAAACGGACACTCGTCCAACATTCCTGAGTTCCAATAACAGGCTTTTGTTGGTATGTGTGGATAAGGCCACAGTACCAACATTAAAACCAAGGGAAGGAGTCGACCTGAAGTAGATGGAGGAAAAGATTTTCCACATACTGAGGTAATGTCAACAGTCAAACATGTTCAGTTTGGTCTATAATTTAACCATGAATCGACTTACAAACGAACAACGTTTGCAGATTATTGAATTTTATTATTCATGCTCGGTCAGTTTGGGCGACCTTCGGAATCTTGTTACTAAATTTCGCACTAAATTTTCATTATTGGATATTAAACCACCAACACGCATACATAGAGTGCGGGCAGAGGAAAATATCGCAGCTGTATCCGCCAGTGTTGTTGCTGACCGTGAATTATCGATTTGGCGCCGTTCGCTGCAATGGACCTCTGTTCATTTTGCGGAAGGATTTGGGTGTAAAACCTTTTAAAATACAGGTGCAAGAATTGAAGCCACACGACCTACCACAACGAGTAACTTTTGGTGAATGGTCGCTGGCAAAGTTGGATGAAGATCCACTTTTTTATCGGAAAATTGTGTTCAGCGACGAAGCCTTTTTTTCTGGTTGAATGGATACGTGAACAAGCAAAATTGCCGTATTTGGTGTGAAGAGCAGCCAGAAGCATTGCAAGAACTGCCAATGCATCCCAAAAAATGCACTGTTTGGTGTGGGCCGGCGGCATCATTGGACAGTACTATTTCAAAGACGACGAAGGCAGGAACGTTACTGTGAATGGCGAACGCTACTGTACGATGATTACATTTTTTTTTGTCCAGATAGGAAGAGCTGGACTTGTCTGACATGTAGTTTCAACAAGACGGTGCCACAATGCCTAAATTGTATGTGTTTTTTTTAAATCAAATCCGAAAGCTCTTAAAAAATCACTTTTTAGTTATTGGCTACTTCTCATCTAGTGCTGGGTAGCCCAAAGTAGCCTCAAAGCTACACACTGGAAGGTGCTAAGGAGAACATCCAATGGTCCTATCAGTGTATAATGTGTCTTTTGCAATCCTCAAAGAGGCCGCGTCTAGGGTGGGTTACAAATTTGGTCATATCCAAGACCGAAAAGGACCACATGGGCGGATAAAACTGCCCCTTCAGGGAAGGAAGCCAAAGCGGATCCTCCCGAACATATGAAAATAGAGGAAGGAACAAATGAGACGCCATACTCACTAGTCTCCTCAGCCCTTAAATCTGAAGGCACTGAACTGGTGGAAAACAGTCCACCGCACAATCCAGTCGCAGAAGAGGCTATCATAGTAAATTTCCCAGGGTGAAAAGAAAAGCCACAGTGACCCAATCACCTATAAAAATAAACTGCGTCCAGATAAACCTCCACTCAAGGATATTTATCCAGTAGCAGCTGGATGTAGTGTTCATTGAAGAGCCCTGGATCAGAAAAGGCCAACTTATAACGGGTGTCCAACAATTATTGCAATCTCGGGTGGCATTGGAATCAAAAACGTAGGTCAATTCTTTCATGTTCCAAATAAATGAACTGACATTTCAATTGTCAAACATAACCTAAACGTGCATTTACAGTGATAACTTTAATAAGTAATTCGAATATGTTTACTCAAGAACAGAAAAGGTTTTTATTAGAATCTTATTTTCGCAACGTCCGTCGTTTGGAAAATGGAGAATGGGAGTATTCAATAGAACTAACGTTGCAAGAATTTCATACAAGATTTCCGCATGTAATTACAACAAATTCGTTTTTTCCTGATGTGAGAGTCATTGTGCAATGTTTTCGCGATACAGGATCGGTGCAACACAGAAAGGGTGCAGGCAGACCTAGTGTAAGAAATGAAAATGTTGTACAAAACGCAAGTATCACTATAGAAGGAGAACCTTTGACATCCGTTAGGAGATTGACGCATGACGGCCGTTGCGAAAATAAGTATCTAATATTTTCTGTTCTTGAGTAAACATATTCTAATTACTTATTAAAGTTAACAACACTTTAAATTCACATTTAAATTATGTTTGACAATTAAAATCAGTCAGTTCATTTATTTGGCACATGTAAGAATCGACCTACGTTTTTTATTCCAACGCCACCCGGGACTGCAATAATTGTTGGACACCCGCTAGAATTCCAATCTGAAAACTATAAGTTAATTTATAGTACATTACACAATAACGTTAGGGCCGCTTTATTACTCAAAGCTGGCACTAACTACATTCCTGTTCCAGAATTAATCCACAAAGATTTGGCCACAGCACAAATCCGGGTCACTAAGAGGTCGACAAAAGGGCAATAATAATAGCCTCGGTCTATTTCTCGGGTGACTCCTTATCTCCACCACCAGAAGAGGTCAAACGCTTCATCACTTGGTGCAAAAAGGGCAAAAAGCACCTTATCCTGGGCTGCGACGCCAACTCGCACCAAATTATATGGGGCAGTACCAACACAAAAGGTGAGTTCCTGTTAGACTATATTTTAAGTGAAAACCTAGATATAGTCAACAAACGTAATAAATCTACTATTATTACATCAGTTAGATATGAGGTATTAGACATCTCCCCAGCTGATAAGATTTTTCATAAAAAACTGGCAACTGGCACGTCTCAGATAACGTTTCACTACCAGAACATCAGCATATACGGTTTGACATCGATAGTGGTAACAACCACATCAATAGCTTCAGAAATCCCAAAAATACCGACTGGTAAGCCTACCAATAGCGCCTTACATCGGAATTTGCGGGATAATAATCCTGTCGAAACTGTCGAATAGCTAGAGGTATCATCGACTCACTTGCAAGATGTAATCAACATCGCTTACGAAAGTAGTTGTCCATTAAAGCAAAGGGCTGTCGTTAGGGAAGTGCCCTTGAGGAAAAACAAACTCGCTAGCCTAAAAGCCAGAATAAGGCGTACTTTCAATAGGAACAAAGCGCCCGGACAGTGGGAGGTGGGGACTTTGAAGCCCACTTTCCTGGGTCCCATGAAATTAGCAGTAAAGACCCACCTGCCGTCGGGTTTGGGGTAGAAGAATGTCCTACCAGAGAAAGCAGAAAACTGAAAATAATATTCACTCTAAACATAATAACATGGGCGATCAATGGCTTTAAGCCGTTCAAATCCGAGGATGCAGGTGGTATCTTTCCGGACCTCCTGCAAAAGGGAGGGGAGGATTTACTACCGCGTCTCACCCAAATATTCAGAGCTAACTACTCTCTTGGGTATATCCCCAAGCAATAGAGAGAAGTGGTGGTGGTGTTTATACCAAAGGCTTACAAACGCCAAACTGATGAGCCTAAGTCATATCGCCCCATAAGCCTAACCAACTTTCTCCTAAAATCGATGGAGAAAATCATTGATAGAAATATTAGGGAAATAGCGCTCCAGTGATTTCTCCTTCATAAACACCAATTTGCCTATCAAGCAGGCAAATAACTATAATTGCCCTTCACACACTAACAGGAGTAATAGAGAAGAGCATCGCAAACAAAGAAGTGGCTCTATGTGCATTCTTGGACATAGAAGTTGCATTTGACAACACTTCTTACAAATTCATAGATACGGCCACTAGGGTAAGAGGAATTGATACCTATATATCCACATCCACATAGATCCAAGCCATGCTCAAAGATCGGAGAAGCACACCGTCCATTGTTTCGCAGTAAAGGAGTGCCCACAAGGCGGGGTCCCATCGCCTCTGCTGTCGTCACTAGCTGTCGATGAACTAATGTTAGTGTTATCAAATGACGGTTTTGACATACAAGGCTCTGCTGACGATATAGTCATCATAGTAAGGGGAAAGCAAGACGAAATGGTGTTTAACCGCATGCCCTTCGAAAATTAAGTACATGGTGCCTATTTAAGGGGCACATTATCAACCCCAACAAGACTGTAATTGTTCCATTTACAAGGCGAAGAAAGTTAAGCCTTTAGGCACCAACAATTAATGGGACACTCATTGGGTTTTCCAACACAGTGAAATATCTCGGCCTTACTTTCGATCAGAGGCTTAACTGTAAAACCCCTATAGACCACACCACCGCCAAAGCAATATAGTCCTGCCGCAGATTATTTGGCACCCAAATTTGATATATTGGCTTTGTCAAACAAATCTCAGCAAGGTTTAAGGGCTAATATGTCTAGGTATTACAGGGGCTATGAATACGTGCCCTGCACTTCTGCACCTGCACATGAAAAGGGAAGCCAACTAACTACGACCTCGAGTCAACGATTGAAGTGGACATCCATGCCCGCCATGATGTTGAAGTAAAAGTCAGGCAGTTACAATGCTCCTCAATAGTTTGGTTCACTGACGGATCTAAAACTGATAATGGAGTCTGAATCAACATCACTGGATCAGGAATGGAATAATAAATAATATAGTATTTAGTGACGAATCTAGATTCTGTTTAGGGACAATATGGCTGGGCTAGAGTCAGAAGACGACGTGATGAAAGAAGAAATCCACAATTTTGTATCGAAAGGCACGTTCATCACACTGTTCGGGTTATGGTATGGGGTGCCACTGCTTAAAGCTCTAGGCCACCTCTAATCTTCGTTAGGGCAACATGACCGCACAGCGTTACTTGGAAGAAATTCTGGAACCCATCTCCTACCCTATCTTCAGACATTGCCAAATTCAACTTTTCAGCAGGATAATGCTCGCCTACATATTGCAACAGCCACATGGAACTTCTTTGAGAACGCTGAAATCAATTTGTTGCCATGGCCACCGAGGTCACCGGATTTATCTCCAATTAAGCATGTGTGGAATATCATATTCGAAATGTGTTAGTAATTGTTTGGAATGAGATACCACAGAAGGACATCAATCACCTAATTAGAAGCGACCCTAGGCGCCTTAGAGAGTGTAAAGCCCACCGTCGTGTATCGACACATTATTTATGTTTTTTTTTTTCGTAAAGTTCGTTGAATCGAAGAGAAATTTAGTACATATGTTTACTATGTTTTACCTTACAATTGGGTACACACATACAATTTTTATATCAATAAATTTATATTATTATGATTGCTAATAATTATTTATCTCAGTTTATATATTTTGCTTTATAAATATTTGTTTATTTATTTAACAAATGCGCTTTAAAATTATAATATTTTTAAATTTTCCGACCTCGCCACGAAGTTGACCGAAGATTGCATGACGTCATTGTTTATGATACGATTTAAACGCAGTATTTAGACGTCGTTCATTCACATCTTATTTATTAAATCGTTGTGTTATTTTTAAATAAAGCAAGGTACAAAGTTTTTTAAAGTATACAGTGGTAATTTGCATAATATCAACGCATATATATTAATAGAATTTATCAATAAAAATGATTCTTACAATGACGCAGAAATTCGTGGCTTAAAAGCAGATTTGTAAGTATAGATATATTTAGAAGGTAAAGTTCACAATGACGTGGAAAGACAATTAAATATAAAAATTAATTGTGTAATTAATATTAAATAACCAGCATTGAGAATTTGGCGCTTCGACCGATGTTATATTAATGCAGTGTTGAGATCGTCTTTAAAAACTGACTATTGCAGCACAATTACATTTGCAAATGGTAATGTTAAATTTAAAAATTGGTTATTTATGCGTTGCAGATCCTTTATTTGAAACCAACAACAAAGTAACAATAATAGAAGTTAATTACGATGAAAATTATTTCATGAATTTATTAGGAATGGCAAAGATATTTTGGGAAACAATGATTTTTCTAGATTATTAGACACTGTTTCATAATTTTACTTTAATAAATGTATTAAAATTAACAATAAACAGAGGTATTACAAACAATTTATTAATATTTATATTTCTATTATTTTTGATTGTAAATTTACTAAACCACATGCAATAATCACCATGTAGTCTAACTATTTTATAAATTTATTATTTACACAAGCATGAGGTTTTAATATTTTATATTCCCGTACCCTTCAGATAACGCTTTCTACATGAATAAAAAGAAATTAGGATCAATAATAAATGTAGAGCAACAAAATACACTTATTTTGTTCTCAACTGTAACGACAACGCTTTTTTAATGCTCATAACGCCATATGAACTAATATGAAAGTTCGTAACAGATCACAAAGTGAACAAATGCGTCACGAACCCGCATCTGCATTTCTGGCGATTTCGCGCCAACTTTATATTTTTAAATTGTATACATTTTTTAGGATATTTTTTTTTCTGTTTTGTTTTATTTAACTTATTATGAAACATATAAAGTTAATTTTAAATTAATTAAAAAAAAACACGCGTGTTCCCAATTGTACAAAATATTATGAAAATAAAATGATTTATACTGAGTTTTTGGATTTCTATGTCACTTAGTATAAAAATTAAATATTTGTTCATAAAGTTTTATATTATTTAGAATTTTAAAACATGATACCTGAAGCTTAAAAAACAATTGTTTGAAAATGATTTATATACACATAATTATCAGCCCCAAGCTGCAACACTTTTCCACATGGATACACTTTTTCGCACTACTTTTATTTACTATTAATCAATGTCAATGTCAGTTACATACATTGTGTAATATACAGGGTGGGACACCACATTCCCGTCGGCTTTATACGACAAACGGCAAAATGTTTTTAAAATCTTTTTCTTGAGGGCTATGTAAGTATATTAGGAGCACGTTTTAAAATTATTTTGATATATACAGGGTGACTCAAAAAAGTTACACACCAAAATTACATAAATTTCATTGGGATATTCTTTCATATTTTGATAGTGTAGGCTAAATAAAGGCAAATTACTGTAATGTTTCCTATACCTAACTCTAGCCGTTTTTAATATATTTGACAATTCTTGAAAATGTAGACCTAAATTTAAAATGCATGGCTGTCTTACATATTTAAGCTAGATATTTTAAGTTGTATTTGTCTTTTAGTCTAAGCATTAGAATTGACCATAAAATAAAAATGATCCCTAAAAATTATACAAGGTGGATATAAATAAACATTTGATATAAACTATCATTAACGTCAAATAACTTTCTTATTTTAAATGGAACACCCTATATTTGATATCGTATTTTGATTATAATTTTAATCAGCTTTAAAATTGTATTAAGGTTTCCTATACCTATTTCTTATATTTTTCTAGTAATTTGGTGTTTTCAAATTGAAGCATTAATTTGTTGACATTTGTTTTTCAAAAGTAGGCTTTGGTGGAGCTGACACTATTATTCAACAAAAACAAACATTATTTGACAGTCGCTTGTCAGTAGTACTTGTTAGTTTAGTTAAACCATCATTGTTGTTCAGGGTTGTTTAAATAAAAATATTTTATTTAAAATGAGAACTTACTCCCAAGACAAAAAATACTATTTTTATAATTAGAGAGCGTTTAGAAAATTGTTATTATTACTCATTATTATAAAAACATACTATTAAACTGATATCAAATGTAAAATAAACTAATGTTTTGGCAAATGTTTAAAATGATGCCCATCATTATCAATACATAGGTGAACTCTTTCTTTAAATGACTGTTTCACTTTAATCAAAATACCTATCGTTATAGTCATAAACAGTATATTTTATACAGGGTGACTGACGAAAAACCTTTGGTGCTGTATCTTGCTTATTTTTGATCCGATTTTAATAAATAAAACATCAAATTAAATCATTTTTAAAGGACTTTAATATGACCTGAACAAATATTTTTTCTTGTATCCTGTTTTTGACAAATAACGATCAACTTTTTTTTTCAGATTGCACTGTACATATATTTTGTATTGATCCGCAAGAAGATTTTTTTCTGAATATAAAATTGTAAACGTTTTTATCCATTCATTAAACCAAAATCGAGAAATTGAGGATTTTTTGAAAAAAAAAATTAAAAATCAAGTACCCATAGTAAACAATGTTCAGAGCCCCATAAGAAGAAGTCTGGAGACCGTGCTGGCCAATTCTGTGGACTTCCGCATCCTATCCACCTATTGGGATATTGACTATCTAATTCATTTCTAACGTTTACTTGAAAGTACGCAAAAGCATCGTTTAGTTGCATCCACATTCTTTCTCGAATGTTAAGTGGTATATTTTCCAAAAGTATCACTAAATTTTATTTTTATGGACCTAACACAGGCGTTCCAATTATTCCAACAGTCCATCGATGCTGATGATCAACGGTTCTAAAGAAATTGGGATTTTCATCACTATACATATACTCCGTTTTACGATGTAATTGATCAAATTGTTAACCAATATAAACAAGTAATTATATGCGGAGATTTTAACATTCCTAACTATTATAATTCGGCACATGAAGATAGAATGGATCGCAAATTATCCGAATTATATAATATCATTCATCTCAACAATTTAATTCAACAAAATAATAAACTGAATGCTTTTAACAGAATTTTGGATCTAATTTTAACTTCAAATAATATTCAATGTTCTTTCACTGATGACTTACCTATTGTTAATATTGATAAGCATCACCCACCTCTAATTTTCTCATTTGATTTTGTTCCGGATACTCGATTTAATGTACATCCTAACCAAACCTCTAGAAAGTATAATTTTCGAAAAGCCAACTTTAATATGTTATATCAGCAAATATTAAACTGCAACTGGGCTAATGTTATTGATTGTGATAACGTAGAAATGTCATGTGATGCATTGTATCATCTCCTTGATAAGATGTTTATTAACTGCATACCCACCCAAATATATAAAGGTACTATCGATATCCTTGTTGGTTCAGCTCTGAAACTAAAAAACTAATAAGAACAAAGGATCACTTTCGGAGATTGCATAAAAAATACAAACTTAACATTTACAAAGATAGAGTTACTAGGTTACGAACTGAAATTCGGGACAAAATTAAAAGAGATCAAGCCATTTTTATTGATAGTTCTGAGCAGTAAATTCGCGTTGACCCCAAGAAAGTGTGGAATTATGTAAATTCAAAAAGATGTCAATCTAGAATTCCAGGATCGATGACATTTAATGAGAGCCCTATTGCCAGCCCACAGGATATTGTTGACAGTTTTGGAAATTATTTTTCTTCAGTATACACTAAGAACACGCCTTCTGATCACGCGTGCAATGTAGAATTCAGTTTAAATAGTGTATTTAATATTGATTCCATAACTGAAAATGATATTTTGTTGGCTGCAAAGAGACTTAGCAATAATTGTACTTCTGGCTCAGATAACATACCTTCATTTTTTGTCCGAGACTGTATTCAAGCACTAGTAAAACCACTAAGTCATATATTTAACCTGATTTTAAGATCGAAAAGCTTCCCTACTCGATGGAAAGTTGCACGTATTACTCCTGTATTTAAGTCAGGAAGTAGGCATAACATTAAGAACTACCGCCCCATTTCCATTATCAATAATTTTGCGAAAATATTTGAAACCATTATTGCCGATAAGATCTATTCTCACGTAGAATCGAAAATAACTACGAAACAACACGGCTTTATGAGAAAAAGGTCAACACCAACAAATTTGCTTAATTTTGTCGAATTTGTATCTTGTCAACTGGATCAGCGAACACAAGTGGATGTAATTCATACTGATTTTAGCAAAGCTTTTGATTCTATTAATCATAATGTACTTTTATCAAAATTATTGCATTGGGGATTTAGTGATAACATGGTTGCCTTAATTAGATCATATCTTTCAAATAGATCACAATATGTTGAATATATGAACTACAGATCTGCAATATTTAACCCATCCAGTGGCGTTCCGCAGGGTTCAAACCTTGGACCCTTATTATTATTGCTTTTTGTTAACGATATAGTGCTTGATATACAGTCTCGCATCCTCATTTATGCTGATGATGTCAAAATTTTTAGGGATATCAAATCTGAAAATGATTTTTTTTTGTTACAAAAAGACTTGTGTCTCATTCAAAGATGGTGTAAGATTAATGACCTTAAACTGAATATACGTAAATGCAAATGTATGTCATTTTCCCGGAATGTGCAGCAAATTAACTTTAACTATGCTCTTGATGATATCGCTTTAGAACGCGTATGTTATTAAAGATCTGGGAGTAGTATTTGATAAGGAATTGTCATTTGTACCTCATTACAATCAAGTTCAAAAAGACGTAATGAAAATGTTGGGCTTCATCCGCCGCATAACTAAACCATTTCGGGATCTGGACACAATTAAAAAGTTGTACTTCTCATATGTGCGATCTAAGTTGGAATATTGCGCAGTTATCTGGTCACCAGCATACAAAGTACATATGCAAGCTTTAGAGCGTGTCCAGAAAATATTTGTAAAATTTCTATATTTTAAGGTTTACGCAAATTATCCTACTGACACTATCACATACAACGAGCTGCTTAAAATGTTTAACCTAAAATCTTTGTCTTCAAGGCATGATATTTTACGGGTAAAATGCTTACACCAAATTGTTCACCAGAGTATAGATGATCCCAATTTGTTAGCTTTAGTAAATCTCAATATTTCTAGGTTTTGCAGTAGATATGCGGTAACGTTTATTTGTAATCGTAGTTATACAAACATATATTATAACTCACCCATGCATAGTATGTTTCGGTTATATAACGGCATTCAAAATTCTGTTGATATTTTTAATTGTAACTTGCGACAGTTTTCATCTCGCATATTAGAACTATTATAAAATTTTGTTTTAATATTACGATGCGGAATTTGCTTTAAATTTAATTTAATATTATATTTTTGTTTATTTGTGAATTGATTTCTTTTGTTTATTTTTAATATTGCAATATTATTTAGTTTATACTATATAATTTTTCCTTGTAATTGGAGTAATCTGTTGGGAAATAAATTATTATTATTATTATTATAATAGTGCGAATTATGTCTATTAACTATTCGTTGTTATGGAAAGTTGACTCATCTGAAAAACGTACATAATCGAAGAAATGTTCATCATCTCACAACTTTTCTAGAACCCATAAATAAAATTCGAGGCATAGACCGTAATCTGCTTCCGCAAGTTCCTGATAAAGTTGTATATGATGCAGGAAAAAATTGTGTTTCTTATAATTCTTCCGATGCTCCGTCTACTTATTTTAATCATTTTTCGCTGACTTGTATGTGGAGTTTCAATTAAAGATTTCATTTTCTTCATTTCCAGTCAATTTCTTTATTTTCAGTAATTTGCTTTGTCTCTCTGTTTATTTTCTAATGAACACTTGTCAGGATGAGAATTTGTTTC